>JAUDJI010000478.1:0-13945 GCA_037389245.1 Oryzias sinensis | reverse complement strand
AACTGAGCTGCCTGACTGAAGTGGTACACCAACAGACTGGACA
Source organism: Oryzias sinensis (assembly GCA_037389245.1). NCBI lineage: Eukaryota > Metazoa > Chordata > Actinopteri > Beloniformes > Adrianichthyidae > Oryzias > Oryzias sinensis. Next base: position 13,902 of record JAUDJI010000478.1, on the reverse strand, counting down.
AAAAACACATTTTCTGATGTCGCTGTGTGAAACATTTATGAACAAAACCACAAGTTAAAGATTTTCCAAGTTTAATTGTCTTCTTTATCTTGACAAAAGACACGGCCAAATCAGATAACTATTAAGTATAAAGAAAGAGGAAGCTTTGGGTTTAAACCCTATTTGTTTACACCCTTGCTGCCCTCATGTTTGTTTCAATATTCCTTAATGTAAAGACACATGCTGCTTTTAGGAAAATAACAACAAACTTTAAAGACATCACTTTAAAGTCCCACTCCGATCATCTTTGATCTATAGTGAAAATGTTCCCAGTGGTCTTTTAATGCAGTAGTCCTCAACCAAGGTGGAGGACTACTGCATACTTTGACAAACAGGAAACACTCCTTCCTGATGCTGCCTACATGCAGACCCTGACCCCAGAGCAGAAGGAGAAGGGTTCCTGGGCAGCAGTCTCTGATGAGGAGAAGATGCATTGTACTACTTCAGCTTTAAACAAAGTTTTGCTGAGATGAACCAAAGATATAAACATGCCTACATTTATTTTTCAGTAGTTGTTTTCTATGCTTTTTGGAAGACCACCTCCTCCTATGGTCCTTGTGTGCAATCAAAATATATATGTAATTATGCTGTTTTAACCCAAAATCAAAAACCTGTGTCGTTTTCTAGGACCTGGTTCATGGTTCATTAAAAATTCACCTCTGACTTGTGGGCAGGACTGTTGGTGCGGAGTAAGCATGGCCTTGACATCCCATGATGCCTTTGTTTACACTCTATATTGCCAGCCCCTCACACCCCCCCCCCTCTTTCAGACGAGTAGATCCATGCACGTGTTAATTTTCCTCGTCTGAGCTAGAATCTGGCTCTAAACCTTACAGCTGGATAGCTCTGATATTGCTCACCATTTTTGTTGCACCATAATGTAAAGTTGTGGTTGTGAGTGGCTGTAAGAAGTGGGAGAGAGGGTAAACAAAGATTCCATGAGATACCAGCAGAGGGATGTGTTTGCTTTGAGGGATTTTTGATGCGATTTGAACTTCAGGGCCGCCGTAGTTAACCCTTTAGCACCAATAATATCACAGCGACACCTCAATAACACAGGCTTTTGGAAATACTGTAAATCTTCAACTGTCCACACAATTACTGTGAATCATCAGAGTCTGACGTGGCGAAAAACAGCTTTTTTTTCTGGCTTTGCATTGATATGCAACACATTTATTCAACTTCACAAACCTTATGGGTGTATGTGTATGGGGGGGAGGCTGACTTTAAGCCAAAAACTACAAATATTACCCCTTTTTCTATTACATTTATTATATTTGACTCAATTTATGAAACCAAAAAATTTCAGTTGATCATAAGAAACATTTTATTAGAGGAGTATCATTAAATACAGTAATGTATCTGGAAACCACAACATGTATAGAGTGGGGCGAAACAGTATTTAGTCAGCCACCATTTCTCCCACTTAAAAAGATGAGAGAGGCCTGTAATTTCTATCATAGGTATACCTCTACTATGAGACAAAACGTTTTATGGAATAAGCTTCCAGTTTATGTAAAAGAGGCTGAAACAGTTTCTATATTCAAAGTTAGACTGAAAACATTCCTCTGTGGACAGGCTTATTGTAAAACTAGCTAGTATTCAGAGAGTATTTAACTTATGGCCCCCCTTCCTAACCTACTGTAATGAAGTTTGAGGGAATAATTACTATTTTCATTACATCCATCATACATGTTTCTCTACGGATCTAAGCAGAAGGAAGATGGTTTCATTAACCGGGCCAAGGCGGCCCATTCCTCCTGCTTAGATTAATACAATGTGGTATTAATATTGATATGCTAAAAATGTAGATTTTCTATTATTGTTATTATTATCACCATCTGCTATATGTGCCATCGTGCATGCAACTTACTATTAACACGTTTTTTCCACTCCCCTCCAGGGGAGCGTGAGTGATTTCAGATTCCAATTGCCTCGTCTGTGCTCCTGCTCCTACACTTGGCCGTGGATCTCGCCTGTACCCAGTCCCATCTGGATGAAGCCCATCTCCTACACTATACAAACGTGTAGTTGTAGCGTTAGATAAGCTAATTCTTCTTTAAGTCCTGAGAGAGGATCCCTCTTTCAAGTGGACATCCTGCATGCTCCTCCCTCACTCCAACAACCCTTATTTCCTCCTCTGTGGTCTTCCTCTAGACCTCAGCTCAAATCTCTGTTCATCACTGTTCCTCTTCTCAACTTGTCCAAACCATCTCCATCTCCGTCCCAGGAATTGATCTCCAGAACATTTGCCATGATCTGTTCCTCTGATGGATTCATTCCTGATCCATCCTGGATCATCCAGCTCTGCCCCCATCTTCATTCGATTCTATAATCAGATCATCACATTCTTTTACATCTTTCCTTTCATTCTTGATGACACTCTTTAGTCACACATTACACCTGAAACCTTCCTCCACCAGTTCAAACCTACTTACAGATGCCTCTTTACCCCATTCTAACACTCTCTGTAGTCCTAGACTGTTGACCCTTGGAACATGTAGTCCTCCATCATCTTTACCTCTGCTCCCTGTAACCTCACCATTTCGCCTGAGTTTCTCTCATTTCCACACAGATACTCTGTCTTAATGAAGCTGAAATCCATTCCTCTATCAAACCTCCAACTCTCTAGATGTCCTTCCAGCTGTTCCCTGCTCTCACTACAGATCGCAATGTCATCTGCAAACATCACGATCCACAGAGGTTCCTGTCTTACCCCATCTGTCAGCCTGTCCATCACCACAGCAAACAGGAAGGAGCTCAAAGTTGATCATTGGTTCAGTTCCACCTCCACCTTAAACTCCTTTGCTTTGTCCACAGAACATCTCACCACTGTCTTCCAGCATTCATACTACCAGTTCTTCCCTAAAAGCCACACAGGACTCTTTCTTTCTCCAACTTTACCACTATTACATTTCCCTGGACTATGGAAACAAAAGAACTGGAGTGATAAATGGTTTTCTGATTTTATCTACATCATCCAGATATGTTAGAGCCATAATGAGTATGAATCCTTTTTTTTGAGTTAAACAAAAACAAAACATGAATTTCTAAAATGTGGCAGCATATTTGCCTCAAATGACAATGCCTTCTAGCGGAAGAGTGCTGTCTTTACAGCAGAGTCTGAGGAGGAAGATGTATTTTTACTTATTAAGACAGAGAGAGAAAGTCGGCTTTAGTGTTGGATGATTCATGGAAGGAGCTGGTGGATCTACTTCTGCAGAGAAAGTGTGGGAGGGAGGAAGAGGATTAAAGAGCCTGACTAAAAGTCAGATGCCCATGCAGCTCTCCCCATTTGAATGCATCGACCTGGCTCATGGGATGACCAGTAAAGATGTTCAAAATGTTGATGAACCGTTCTCGCTGCTCTTCTCCATTTTCTCTGCAGGATTGAAACAGGATTGAAAGGGTTAGTTGGGAATGAAAGGCCTCATTGATGCAGACTCTTTTTGCCAGAATTAGTCTAAATGAGATCAAAAAGTGAGCTGGGGGAGAGCCACTGTGGCCTCCTGTGCTGACGTGAGTGTTGGATAACAGCAGACTGGCAAAATAAGATACATAGCTTCTCAATAAACCTTTCCAAACACAAACTCGTCTTTGTAATTTTGACTTGGTCAAGTTTAGCAATAAGGCAGGAGCTGCTGATGGACTGAGCGGCACCGTGTGTTCTCACAGAGATCCAGGAAAGGTTCAGGCTTAACTTTAAGGGAGAGTCTAGCTCCATCTTCCTCATTATAGCTAAGGAATCTGCTCTGAATTTTAAAGACGAGTGCTGCTGATGGAGTCTGTTTGTGCACTTCTGTACATTTGGGCTTCTTATTGTGTGATCGCACTCATTCTTGTGTGGAAAACTTTGCTTCAGGAAAAGTTTCACACTCAGAGATCTGAGTCAGAAATGAGAAACTATAAATGACATTTTGGCACTTTCAAATAAACTTTTAACAAACTGAACTGAATGTTTCTGGCTTTAAATAAATTAGATTCTATCAATCTCAGAGAATTGGATTTCTTCGTTTGATTTTTTTATTGTTTTGTGAGCTTTATAATGTGACATTAATCAAACAATTACTTTTGCTTTACTCAGAGTGAAGCACATAAAACATGCAGAACTTAGAATGTGATCCCTCTCCAGAGACCTTCAAACTAAAACTTCTGACCGCCTATAAACTGATTTGGACTCATTACCCTTCTGTCTCTCCTCCTGTGTGCCCTGTCCTGAAGAATAGCCGTTTTGAAGGTAGAAAACCTTAAACCCTCAATATATAACAATCAATAATGAAACCCAACCGATTGATAAACTGTCCTGATAGAGGAAACATGTTTAGATGACTGTTTCTGCTAGTAAACACACATGGATGGTTCAGAGGAGTCGTGTAATCTTTCAAAAACCTTCTGTGATCCAGATGTTGTCTTCTTTGCTCTAAAATGATTTGCTCTTTTGACTTTACACTTCCTATACTCTTTCAAATTAAAATGACGTATCCATAACTAGATAGAAACCTGTCTTTTGTTAGAAGAGCTTTTACTGTGAAAGATGCAGCAGCACTAATGGATTCCAAAAGGTTGGGATTAACTCAAACAGAAAAACATCTCAGACAAAATGATTAAGCAACAAGATTTTAAAATAAAATTTTGCACAATCAAAACAAATAAATGAAAAACTTAAACTAGTTTCTTTCTGTGATGCAACTTTAAATGGAAGCAGTTTTTAAATGATAAAATGAAGTTGGTTTTAAACACAGAAATCTGTCGTTTCTGCGTTTGGATCAGAAACTGCAGCATGTCTCTGCAGTCCAGGCAGCTCTCCAACCGGACATTTGGGGTCTCCAAATGGACCTCAGTCACCAAATGTTCTCCAGGATCAGGAAAAACATGATCAGAAAAAAGATTTCCCCTGGAATCTGTCTCGTGCCGAAGAAGAAGTTTCTAAACTTTTGGGAACAAAAGACCCACAAAGTGATGCATCATGGGTATGTGTGGGTGATGCTACAGAACTCACCTATAATTTCCATTTTAAATTCACTATTGATTTATTGTCTACATATAATTTTGATTTCCTTTAATAGTTTGATTTGGTTGAGGAGCTACCACAATGTTTGTTACTAGAGCTGTGACTGTGTGGGATTTTTGATCACCGCAGTGATGAACCAGCAGGGGGAGCGGTGTCGCCCCCTCCCAAAAAAACAAACAAACAAAAAACACAAAATCCCCCGGCGGCCGCATCGGAAATAAATACAATTTACAACGCAGTATTTTTTATTGACAATTAACAGTAACAACAAACTACTACCTATCTAACTAATGAACTAACTATATAGATGTTGTAGAATAAATGTGAATGTGTGTTAGCGCGCTGCGTGTGTAGGAGGAAGGAGCGCACAAGTGTGCTGGGGGTGCGTGTTTATTCTTCTGCAGCGGACCGCTCTCGTACGACGGAGTATTAGGGCCACCCAAAAAAAAAAAAAAAGTTAAATTACGACTTTTTATCTCGTAAATTTACGAGATAAAAAGTCGTAAATTTAGGAGATAAAAACTCGTAAATTTATGAGAAAAAAACTCGTAAATTAATGAGAAAAAAACTCGTAAATTTACAAGGTTTTAATTTTAAGTCGTAAATTTATGATTAAAGTGGAAGTGAGCATGCAGAGCAGCAGGTGAACGCCGCGCAGCAGCAGAGCCGACCCACTAAACCAGGGGTCTGCAACCCATGGCTCCGGAGCCAAGTGTGGCTCTTTCATCCATCTGTTGTGGCTCCCTGTGACTTTGGAAAAAAATGAGTATTTTATAATAATTAAATTTTATTTTATTTTTTCATTTTTCATGGCATTTCAAAGGCGCTGGTGGCTCCGCACGAAGCGCGAGCCACGTAAAAAACAGCTTCCTTAATGAGCTCGTATTTATCGGGCGAGACCTGCAGAGCTGATAGCAGGGAGAGGCACGCGGGGCGGCTTCAATAAACACTCCTATCATCTTCTGCCGGGAACTTGACGTACCGCGAGGCAAAAACTGATGACAGACAGAGTTCGCGCCAGCGTTGCCAGATAGAGTCACAGTTTTCCAGCCGAATAGTCAACTGAAAACCGCCAGACCCAGCCAAAAACCGCCCAACACAGCTTTTGTTGATGTTTTTTTTCGTACTGGACTGATAAAATAAAAGATTTTTCTAAATAAAAGATAGTTCAGACTAATAATAAAATGTGTACAATATTGAATATTTCTTCAGCGGGCCGCCTTCTTCCATTCATTTGCTTAACCCGCTCTATCCCCGCTATAACCTGCGTCCGGCTCTTTCATCCGTGTGCGGCGCTGGAGCGCCCCGACTATCGTGTCAACCTATGATGACTGTATTTTGCGCTCTCTGTTTATAATACACTGAGTAGCGTGGCGAAACCAACTCTCAGCTGCAGAGGATGTGAACAGGTAGAGAGGAAAAGCAGGTAAAGAGGCAGAGGAGGGGCTTTGGCTTCAAACTCTGTCAGAGAGAGGCAAACATGGGCGTCAGATTGAGACACAGCTTTCCCTGCAGGAGTTGAAGCAGAGACTTTCTCTTGGATGATTTTATGAACTCAAACATGGAAACATGATTACCATGTAGAACTCTTCAAAATAATAAACCTGATCTCTCCACATTCTCAGTGTCTACCATGCATTGATAAACACATCGCTCCATGCAGCGATCAGACCAGGACCAGTAGCTCCTCCCACACGCGGCCGCGGTATCATCCTTTAAAGAACATAATGTGCATTTGCAGCGACGTATGCTTCAGACGATGTCCGATTGGCCAATCTACATGTCAATCAAGTCTCGTACTTCTCAGTGAGGATTTTGATTGGCTGGTGGATTTTAAAGAAGTAATTTTTTTTTTTTAAATCTTTTCTGGCCCGGGATCTACACTCATGTCATTGAAGATCCACCGGTCGATCGCGATCGACGTAATGAGCACCCTTGATACAATGTATACATGCATAATATATATAATGATGTCAAAACGGGTTGTGGCTCCGGGTGCTTTCTTTTTTATTAGGGGCGGTCCCAAATGGCTCTTTGAGTAAAAAAGGTTGCCGACCCCTGCACTAAACTTTGTTAAACAGGCGAGATGAATGTTCATTGATAACGTTCCCAATGTCTGGAAGCTCATTTGTTTTATTTACAATTTATTAAAGTTTTATTTATTTATGGGTGGTTTGCAGGATCTCTGCAGCTCGATGAAGCCATCGTCAGTATTCCCACAGCTGTCCACGTCAATCCTTACTTCCTCCACCAAAGACAAATCTCTACATTTGTGTGACGCTTCCGCCGAGGAGAAGCACTTATTTGTCATTTTCAACGTTCTAATGCTAATATAAAAGACTATTTTCATTCCTCTTTATTGTTTTATGCTGAAACGGGACGTTTCATCTGCAGGAGGGGCCGTATGGAACACTGTTGACAGGATGACAGGTTCATGACGTCAGTTGACAAATGAACTTCAGGGTGTGAATGAAAAGCAGAATAAAGGCTGCAGCGATCCTTTGCATCCAAACGTGTCTCTGAGCTCCTTATTTTACGCATTAAACTCTGCTTTACTGACACTGAACCCCGGAAAGACGGTTACACTGACAATAATCTGATTTTGAGTCATCAAAAGGTTCAGAATCTCTTTGTTTTAAAACCTGTAATCTGGAAATAAAGCTTCACAAAGGCTCCACGTATTTAAGATAGGCTCCGATAAACGGACAACTTCGGTGTTTTCTATTTGTTAATCTACGACTTTTTTCTCGTAAATCTATGAGATTTTAAGTCGTAAATTTACGAGATAAAAACTCGTAAATTTACGAGATAAAATCTCGTAATTTAACTTTTTTCTTTTTTTTTTTGGTGGCCCTAATACTCCGTCGTACTCTCTAGCTACAAAACATGTAGTGATATTCATCGCACTCTAACAGTGCGCGTTCATGTTTGACGTTACAGAGTGAAGGAGAACAGTAATGACACAACACAAAATCCTCAGGTGGGCGGCCGTGTTGCGCACTCAAGAACGCACGCAGGTTGTAACGGAAGTGAATACAATGGAAATTAATAATTAGAACGCAGTAAATTTGTCGTATTTCCTCGCGAGACGGATATTTATGTTGTAGAGTGAGGATGTGTGTGTGCTTCTAAGCCTCTAAGAGGGAGTGCAAGAGGTGAGAGGCGCCCTAGAAACCCTTGAGGTCTGAACACAGGACTAGAAGAAAAAGTAAATTCTAACTAGAGATGAATGTGTTTAATGTGTTTATTATAGTTCCAATTACGCACCATATGCAGAAATTGAAAAAAAAAAAAAAAAACTTTCAAGAAAGTCACACCCCTGTTTGTTACTGATACTGAAGCTGTAACAGAGAAGTCCTTTTTTTCCTCAAACTGATGGCATTTTAATCTAAATTAATAAGGTGTTATGGATCAATGTTACTTTTAGTAAGTGAAAACCACTTCAAATAAAAGAAAATCTATTTCTTGAAATAAATTCTAGGATGTCCCTGTACCTGTGACGGAGGCTCCTTCCAGCCCAGCAGCGGCCCAATGGAGATGACAAAGGACAGGATCCAGACGCCCAGCATGGCCAGTAGTGCACGCCTCTTGGTGACAATCATGGGGTACTGCAGCGGATAGCGAACACCAATGTAGCGGTCGATGGAGATGACGCACAGAGACATGATGGACGCCGTGCAGCACAGCACGTCCACCGCTGCCCAGATGTCACAGAAGATACGACCAAAAACCCAGTAATCCAGAACCTGCAGACACATGGTTAGCGTTAAAGACCCACTCCGGTGAAAATGCTACATGTTCTTGTAGCATTTGTCTCATTCAGTTAAGATCAACACTGTATAATCATAATTAAAGACCACCGTAAAAGCTTTGAGATTAGATGATCAGAGTGGATCTTTAAGAAAAACTAGTTCAATGGTTTTTAACCCAGTAACTGAAAATGAAATATTAAAGACAGTGTGAGGAATGAAGGGTAAATTCTCTACTGATGTTAGTGGCATTGATATGGCTTTGGTGAAAACAGTAATCAATGGAATCCTGAAACCATTAGGATATATTTTTAATTTATCATTCCAAACAGGTTCATTTCCTAATCAAATGAAAATAGCAAAAGTTATACCATTATACAAAACCCGGAACAAGCATCACTTCATAAACTATAGGCCAGTTTCTATGTTAGCACAGTTATCAAAGATACTAAAAAAAGTTTCATAACTAGATTGAACTCTTTTATCGAAAAGCATAAGATACTGGTCGAAGGACTGTATGGGTTCAGGTCAAATCGATCAACATCACAGGCTCTGATGAATGTAATAGAAAATATAACAAATGCAATTGATAATAAAAAGACATGTAATCAGGATATTTATTGACACAATTAACCACTGTATATTAATTAATAAATTGGAATGGTATGGCATTAGGGGGTTAGTGTTCGACTGGATCAGAAGCTATTTGAGTAGCAGAAAGCAGTGTGTAAAGGTTGAAAGTGCTTGTTCCCAATGTTTGGACACTGTTTGTGGTGTCCCTCAGGGGTCGGTTCTGGGACCAATATTATTTATTTTATATATAAATGATTGATTTATGGTTTCTAATAAATTATGGTTAGTTTTATTTGCTGACAACACAAATGTGATGGGGATGATTTGCAACAACTCATAGAAATTGCTCAGAAGGAGATGGGAAAACTCACATATATTTACATGATATGACGAGTAACAGAAGCACATCGTAACAGATCGTGTGCCCCCACCGCAGCCGCTCTTCCTTCCCTCGGGTCTTGTACAGAGAGCGCAATCGAACGTGCTGGAGCACGCTATCGCGGTGACGACGTCTGATTGTTTTCATTTGAATTGTGTGATCATCTAAAGACAGCGCGTTTAAATGGAAAGGCAAAAGAAAAAACAACCGGGGGCTCAAAGCGTAAAACGCAAAAGGAACAAAGATGTGCTTTGAAGGAAGAAAAGTTTCTTTAAATAGTTGAGAGACAGCAGGTACGTTATAGCGGTGATAAAAACAGGCTTGAAATAATCCTGAGGAGAAAAAGAGCTTGTTTGTGCTGATTTTGTTTTAGACAGACATAAATGATTTCTTTACCTGGTTGTACCAAAACACTGAAAACGTTTTTATCCTATGACTGTAACAACATTAAATAATGATAAAAGCTGCTCCTATGGGCAGAAGGGAGATGTATGTTTGATGGTGGTTTAGATGCTGTTTTTGTTTCTTTTTATGTTAAAAGTTTGGATAATTATTTTTGTGAGTGACCATTTAGTTTACAGCCTTTTGCTTTTTATATCATTTTGGATGAATGACACTTTGGATTTTAGTTGAACATTTGGAGATGTTTAACAACAATAAAGAAATCTATTCTATTCTATCCAACCACTAACTGATATCCAACAATAATATAATTTAAAATTAAAAATGTTTCTATTTTTACATATAGTTTTAGTCTGTATTCTTTTAATATCTTCCTAACACAAAGTTAATATCAAACAGCTGTGAGGATAGAAAGAAAGACGAGAAGACAGAGATAGAATCAGGACAGATGGAGGAAAGAAACAGCCTCATCATATGGTGGACGTTTAGGCAAAGCCAGTTCATACCAAGTCAGTCATTTTAAATAGCATTGTTAATTAAAAAAATGCATTAACTAGATGTTTAATTCATTTAAAACATGTTGCTTGTTGCTTGTCCGTATGATTTAGTGGAGAAGAACACAGACAAAAGGTGAAGGAGACCCTGTTTTAATTATGACACAGAATAAGCGGTTTTAAGTATAAAATGAAAAAATATTTTGAAATATTGGTTTTTCATTTTAATTTTGAGTCATTTGATGCAGTTACATTTTGAAAATTAAAAAGAATTTCTGTTAATCCATTTTAATTGTCAAATTAGACATTTCTAAATGAATTTTGCTACACATTTACCAGAGAACGTCTTGAAAATGAAATGTCAAATACCATTTTCATTATCATTTTAATGAAGTGACAGAATAAGCTGTGTTGAGGAAGGAAATGAAAAAGCATTTAGGTGGACTGCTTTTTCATTTTTAATTTTGAGTCAGAAAATGCAGCTTCATTTTGAAAATAAAAAAGCATTTCTGGTTTTGACTTTGCTTTTTATTTATGCTACAGAATCGCTTCCATATAAGTGGTCTGCCGTTTGTACTTATTGCTTTCCTTAAGTAGTGGGGGTTGGGGGGAAAATCGGAAATCAAATTAAAAAAAATAAAATCAGAGAGTTTGTAGGCCATATCGCCCAGCCCTAGTTATTTATAAAAGAGTGTAAAAATACAATTTTAGGGAAAAACATAAATTTCTTATACATCAAACATTAACAGTTTTACCTGTTTGAACCAGTTTGAAACCTTTTCTCGTGCGCGCGCGCTCACACACACACACACACACAGTTCAGTTTACTCACGGTACGCGATGATCCAGTATAAACCGAGGGAAGTGACTTTAACAGAAAAAGTAAACAAAATAGAAAAGAAGTAGTCCGCTCCCGCACTTAGCGGAGTGGACCGGCGGAGTGCGGATTTACAGCTTTGTGTTTGATGGGAAGGGGGGGGGGGGGTACATGAGCGGTATGTGTGGGAGATTTAAGACTGCGATCCGTCCCGCAGCTCTAGGGGTACGACGAGCTACCTAACTCAGAACCGGGTCTAAACGTGTGTCTGAGCACAGCTCGGATCGTCAGCAGACACACAGCGGTTTGAGCTTCAAAGCAGAAATGTCGCTCAGTCCTTAGAAAACATTCAAACAATCACGCGGATTTGTGTTTCCAGTCGTGTCCCGACTAAATAAAGGCTGATGTTATTCACAGCATGCAGCGCCACCCAAAGCTAATGTTGTTAGCCCGTGTTAGCATAGTGCTAATCCTGGCTTCGTTCAGAAAAAGCACTGACCACACGGATTAAAATTCAAATGATGAGCGAACAGGTGTTTCATAATAACCGTAACATTATTAAAAGCGCGTTTAGAAGATTATCTCGTATTTTACCGAGCTGACATGTCAATATATATAGCCGCTCGGCGCTGTTATCGTTTTGTATTGAATTGTTACCTTCAATAAAGTTTGAAAAAAAAAAGCCGCTCGGCGGAAGTTGTATCCCCTTCCGGTTTTCAAACTGCGCATGTGCGAATACTGCGCATGTGCGAATGATTTATTCCGACCGAAGTTGTGACCTTAGTGAACGTTTTTATATTCTGAAAACATTTTTCTGGGCCCATGAACACGGTTGGATTCTAATCCGACCATTGATCCCATCAAGATATTTTGTACATGTAACCGCAGCTTATGGTGTCGACGCGCAATGTGGCGGGGGCGTGGCATCACGATGGTGGTCTCTCCATCGGGATGTCAGTCACCCATCACGATGGACGATGATATCGTCCATCGGCACAACCCTAGACCAGATGGTTTTTTTCCATGCATCAACCTCTCTGTTAATCTGTGACTCCATGCACGCACATCTTACAGCCTCTGTGAAAAAACAAGTGAAGCAAATTAACTCTGAGCATGCTTGAAGAAGGAACTCCAACCGCTGGACATCGGTGTGAACAGGGCGATCAAAGTAAGGTTGCGAACGGTTTGAGAGCGATAGATGACGGACGGCGAACACGCTTTCACTAAGACTGGGAGGCAGCGCCGGGCGAGTTAAGCCACACTTTTGTGAATGGATTGTAGAAGCTTGGGCTAATGTGTCTGCTAGCACTTTTCTTCAAACTTTCGCAAAAGCTGGCATCATTCATGAAGAGCCCCACGGCAAAGAGATGGACTCTGACGATGACGGAAGGGAACCTGGCATGTTTGATAGAAATTTAGCCAACCTCTTCATTCCAGATACAGAAGATGAGGACTTTGATGGATTTTTGGATGCTGATTGATGACTGAAAATGACGAAGGCCCAAAGCGCTTTACAGTCACAGTACCATTAACCCATGCACACACACATTCACACACACACAGTCACACACTGGCGGCGGCTCTGCTGCCGAACACTGGCGCCAACCTCCCACCAGAGGCAGGGTGGGGTTCAGTGTCTTGCCCAAGGACACTTAAACACATGGGCGTGCAAGGCGGGAATCGAACCTGCAATCTTATGATCATGGGTCGACCGCCCTACCACTGCACCACGGCCGCCCTAAAACCTGGTGCGCCTTTTGCGTGTGCTAAATACAGAAAAATCACCCATAACTGAAGCTGCGCCCTTTGGTCATGAAAATACCGTACTTAGATCCAGGCCTCAAGGTCGGGCCTCCTGCTGGTTTCCCAGAAATCCTGGCTCACTTGTTTCTGATTACCTAGATCAGATTTGTTTAGCCATAAAAAGCTTCAATGGCTGGGTTGATTGGAAAACGTGTAGGACATAATCCTCGAGGCCTGGATTCTGACACCCCTGACTTAAGAGACATGGTTTTTGATTTGAAAGTAGGTGGACACAATAAAATGTGTAATTTTATTTTGTTCAGTCCAATTGCTATTTCAGACACGCACAGAGCAAGATCTGCTCAATGCGGCCTTCTTACTTCAGGCTTCATTTTCTCCTTACAGATTCCACAACTGTGGTTCTTTATGCTGGGATGAGTTAGATACCAGCCTCAACCTTAACGGACGCTTAAGTCAAAGAACGGATGCATCATCACCGTGGAGTGTTCATGGGGAATGTTGATGCTGCTCTTTAAACTAAAAGACAAAAATAACTTAATTCATAAAATAAGATGACAAAAGCAAATGCCTTTTTACTCACTAAACTGTCAATTTAGCTTTTATTTCAACTTAATAAAGTGAATAGAACACACATTGGGGGGTGAAGTTTTTCAATGTCTGATCTACCAAAAATA
>JAUDJI010000477.1:0-13954 GCA_037389245.1 Oryzias sinensis | reverse complement strand
CTTTTCTAGCGCTTTTAATCTGGTCCTCTCTCCTTGCACAGATGTTAACTCTTTATTACGTATTTTTAATACTTTTAATAGTTACTGTCTTTCTATTTTAGATGAAGTCTGTCCCTTTAAAACCAGACTGGCCCCGTCGTTGAGGTTTCCCCTTGGATGAACGACGACGATCTTGCAGAAAAATGGAACGTGTGTGGAAAAGAACTCATTTACCTTTTCATTTACTTCATCTTAAGGATCTTTCAGTTTCTTTTAACAGTGCGGTTAGAGATGTGAGGGCTGCTTACTTCACTATTCTCATTTCTAAAAGCAGAGGTTATCTTAAAGTGCTATTTAACACCATTAGTGATGTCGTGATGCCCAATCTACCTGCTGTCCCCATCCATTCAAATGATGATTGTAATACGTTTTTATTATCTTTTATTGACAAAGTCAGATCTGTGAGAAGCTCTCTGTGTCACTCAGCTGGTTCTGTTAGTCCACCTCGCCCTGTGATTTTAGACACGTTCTCACCTGAGTCTCTGCCTGAGCTAGTCAGATTAGTTGGCACAATGAATTCATCCTGTTGCTCTCTGGACGTGCTGCCAACATGTCTGCTCAAAGATGTCTTCCAGTCCATCGGTCCTGTCCTGTCAATAATGAACTCGTCCTTGCTGTCTGGTCAAGTCCCTGAGCACTTTAAGAAAGCTGTCGTCCTTCGTCTCCTTAAAAAACCCGGACTTGATTCCTCCTTCTTGAGCAGTTTTAGACCCATTTCTAATCTCCCGTTCATGTCCAAAATTTTAGAAAAAGTTGTTGCTAAACAACTTACAGCTGCTCTCCACAGTCATGGCATTTTAGATCAGTTTCTGTCAGGTTTTTGCAGAGCTCTCTCCACTTAAACAGCCCTTCTCAGAGTCACTAATGACATCCTGATGCAGAGTGATGCAGGACAATGCTCTGTGCTTTTCTTACTGGACTTGACCGCAGCCTTTGACGCTGTCGACCACTATGTCCTCCTGGACAGGCTAGAAAATTGGGTTGGGGTATCTGGTTCCGCTTTAAACTGGTTCTCCTCTTTTCTGACTGGTAGATCTTTTTCTGTTGTTTTTTCAAAGTTTCAGTCCTCTTCTGCATCCCTCACTTCTGGTGTCCCTCAAAGCTCAGTTTTGGGACCTTTATTGTTCATTTTATATCCATTGCCTTTGCAGCGCATTTTAAGTTCTTTTAACGATGTTTCTTATCATTTTTATGCTGATGATATTCAGCTCTATGTGTCTTTTAAACCGCAGGATGTTTTTAAAATACAGATTTTATGCAGGTGCCTGAATTCAGTCAAAAGTTGGATGAATGATAATTTTCTCCAACTAAATGAAGCTAAAACTGAGGTTGTAGTCTGTGCTCCTGAGAGTTGTCTCCCCCAGATAGTCCAGTGGTTCGGTCCACTTGCTTCCTTTATCAAGCCGTCTGTCAGGAAGCTTGGGGTAACTCTAGACCAGGTTTTATCCCTCGACTCACATGTCCAGTCACTTGTACGTTCTTGTTTTTATCATCTTAAAAACATTGCAAAGCTGACTCCAATTGTGTCACGTTCTGAGTTGGAGTTGCTCATCCACGCTTTTATTTCATCTCGTCATGATTATTGCTACTCCATCTTCACATACTTGATCAAAAAATCTTTAGAGCGGTTCCAGGTTGTCCAGAACGCTGCTGCAAGGCTTTTAACTACATCATCCAAGTTTTCACACGTCACCCCGTTGTTAATCCAGCTGCACTGGCTCCCTATCAGCCATCAAGTGCATTTTAAAATCCTGGTTCTAACATACACACCTCTCAATAGCCAAGCACTGGTCTACTTAACCCTTGTGCTATCTTATGACCCCACCCTTCCATTGACGTGTTCTCCCTACCATGACAAAGGTGGATAAAGGTGGAAAGATTTCATGTAATCCATGGACACCAGTGAAGATCACAAATCATTGAAGAAAAAAGGTTCAGAGCACTGTCTAGTGGGTCTAGATGACCCAACTCCCAATGTTAAAGTGCCTAGGAAAGCACAAGGGATAAAAGACCTTTTGCAGCCGTACACTCCCAGCAGGTCCCTGAGGTCATGTGACCAGGACCTGCTGGTTAGACTAAATGCATGCTATACAAATAAAGTTTATTATTATTAGATTTCTACATTCTGTTACATGAAATACTTCAGTAAGACTTGTGAAAAAAAGTTTTTTTGATAAAACAAACACTGATCCCTTTTCTGGCAAAAATGCTTTATTTTTTACTGAAGCACGGTGGTGGAAATGTCATGATTAGGTCATTCTTTTTGGAGACAGAAGCCGGTGTGCCGGCTGGGTTTGGGTCTTTGTGAGGCGTTTTACCCAACAGATGCCTGAATGTTGTTTTCAGTCTGTCCAACTCTTGCAGGTCCTCAGCCGATGAAGTTTTTACGCTGAAAAGCCGGTCAGGCTTTGCTCAACAGAAAAGCAGAAAATTGATCAACATGTTTCTTAGATGTGTTTGACCCATTCTTTCTAATACTGACAGAATGAATGTAAGCAACCCGTGGTGATGCGTTTATGCCCAAAGGGTCGTGACGGACAGTTTCAGCCTTGTGGTTAGAGTGTCCGCCCTGTAACTGGAGGTCGTGGGTTCAAACCCGGCCAAGTCATACTAAATGGGACCCAATGCCGCCCTGCTTGACACTTTCTTTAAGGTGTGTCTTGCAGTTCCCCTGGGGCTCGTACGGCCACCTTAAGGGGCAAGTGTGGTAAGTGTATAATGAATTCACCTTAAGGCTAATGAAAATGCGAACGCTTGAGTTGTACGGGTGATGCTGTTGTACGGGGGCCCGTTACGCCACGAGTTCCGGCTCCTTACCGACCGCTAGTGAATGCTGCACGACCGTCGTTTGTCGCTTGGGCCCCCCGTGTGCCCCGTAGAGGTTTTGTACCCGCAGACAGCCCGCATCCACCCTTCAAGACGGTTGTGACTAAGGCTTTAGAGTAAATCTGCCCAAGGGCACTGAAGTAGGGAGGAACCAATGTGGCCCAAACTGACTCTGAGTTTCTGAAGAAGGAAAATGAAAAAAGTTTCTAAGAGAAAAGACTTTCCTCTGTTATTGTAAAGGATGATTCCTTCAACCCAACAGAAGCAAACTGTTGGAGCTTCTGAATTCACAGGAGGAACTGATGTCCTAAAGACTGGGATGTTGAGTATTTTCAGCCTGAACAGATGGATTCTCTCGCTGAGGACTAAATTACAGACATTAGGCTTGGAGAAGGAGCTGTAATTAAAGACAGCTGCAGCCTGAAGGAGGAAACCGTCATCTCCAACATTCCCTCCACAAGCTCCGATTTTGGACGCTTCAAGTGGCTGAGCTTCAGTTCCTTCAATGTGGAGGCATTGATCAGCCATCTGATGCTGGGGGTTCAAATCCCTGACTTTACAGAAACTGTGCTCAAAAGCATTTTCTAAATAGTTCAGCACCTGAAGAGTTTGGGATTTTCTGTCTGAAACGAGGTTTGATGACTGCGGCACATTAAAAAAGCTTAAATTCTGCGTTCACATCCGGCTCGGAAACGTGTGTTTCAGCAACCGCTATCCAATGACAAGTCTATAAAAACGCCCATATGCGCGTTTTGGGCTTCCACATTAAAAGCTGTCGTGTTCATGCTTTGTTATGCTAGTTTTTAGGTCAATTTTCAGGCTTTACGTACGAATCGTGCGACCACTGAACATGTTGAAACTTCAACCAGAAAAACTTTGACCACTCAGTAACTCTGATTTGGTCGTGGCGTGTGGGCGGCGTCCTTTTCGTTCACAGAGGTACCGACTCTGATTAAATTAAGCAGTTTGTGTCCGGCTGGATTTCTCAGACCCCAAGTGTTAATTAAATTGGAAAAGCCTGGAACAAGATTCACCAGATTTCCACCCTTTTGACATTTCATTCTGAGCCTCATCCAACTGTATTGGTGGAGACGGTCCAGTGTGAACACCACACGCTGTGAGCGTACCATCACGGTCCATGCAGGATACTGCTTCCATGGCTGTGATGGTCTAACCTCGTCCTGCTGGACTGACTGAGGAATGTCCCCAAACCCTCAACGTTCATGTTTCCGTTGTCCCGAGAACGCTTTGCGTTCACAGATCCGTGAAGGTCGACTTGGAACAGGCTCTGCTCCCGTGTGGTTTCACCTCCGTCAGTAAACTTTACGTTAAAAGGATTTTTACACTTTTGTTTGCAAAGTCGTGTTAACGCCGGGGCTGGAGGTTTGGGAATGACAGGATTTGACCAGGAACAGGTCAGACTGACTGCCGGCTACAGTACAGACCAAAAGTTTGGACACACCTTCTCATTCAAATGAATGGGAAGGTGTGTCCAAACCTTTGGTCTGTACTGTATGTGGACCAAGCTCTGGCGCTCTCCTTGAACAGTCTCATCATCACGAGTCTCCTTCATGCTACGTCCACACGAGGCTTGTGTGTCGTGTTCAAGGAAGAGTTGAACTGGACTGTTGCTACCAGATCCTTGCACATGTTGGTAGAGGCTTGGTATGAAATGTCAGAGGTGTCCAAAAATGGTGAATTTTGCTCCAGCCTTTTTTTTCACAGCTCTATTCCAGAATTCAATGACTTGCTGTCATGGTCGGCACTCCTGTGTTTTGAAAAGGACTCTACCCGTACGTCAGGACCAATTACGAGTCCCTGATTGGTGCAAGGTGAACTATTTAGCTTTCAATGGCTGCATTTTTGTACGTAGAGCCCAGAAATTGACTTAAGATCTTGCGCAGCGATGTGTTATCGGGACATATTCACGTCTACTTTACGTTTTGTTGGTCGCTCGTTTCCGAGCCCGGTGTGAACGAAACATCAATGTCTCGACGTGAGAGTTACATGTTTCCACTTCCTCAAGTAGAAGCAAATTTCACATTTTATTGACAAAAAGATGTTGCATGGTTGTCACGACAACCTATAGTATCTAAAGTATCAATGGAAAAAAAATCAATCCCCTCCGCACGATCGCCAAAGCTAGTCTTCTCATATTTGGCTAGCGTTAAGAGTCTCTGAGCGTCTCGTAGGCTGAGAACGTCAAAATTACAGAGTTATCAGACGATGAATGACGGTTTTTACCAAATGAATCAAACGTTTGAATTAGTTTGACTAGAAAAAGGCAACGGTGCAGTTTAGTTCCCAGCTCACGTTGGACATCAGACCTGAATCTCTGCTCTTCTTCAGTCTGTAGACCTTCAACCCTCCTCTACAGGGTGATCTGGGTAATCTTCACTGCTCCTTTCTCTTCCTCCCCCTCTTGACTCCTACCAGTCTTTTCCGGGTCGCTCTTTGTCTCTTTCTTGGCTGCGGCTTGAGCCCTTTCCTCCTCCTCTACCTCATCTTCCTCGTCCAGTTGAAGGCTTCCAGAGGAAAACCTCATCCTGGCAAGTCCAGCTGACCCCACGACCTTCCCCGCCTCAGGCGGCGGCGGGCAATAGTAAGGGTAGAAGACCTCCGGGTCGGAGTCGCTGTAGCTTCCAGAGGCGCCAGTGAACATGCAGAGGGAGGTGGGGCGCTCGGGGAGGGGAGAGGAGTTAAGTGGGAGGTAGGTGGGTCTGGTAGGCCGAGATAGGTGAGGATAGTAACCAAGTGGGCGGAACTCAGAGGCGGGGTTAAAGGTGGGGTTTGTGTTCCTTGACAGGAACTTGACCTCTGGTTGGCTGGCGGTGCGTCGAGGCAGCCCTGGCAGGAAGTTGGAGTCGTCGCTGTAATGCCCCGCCTCCACATGTCTCACACCCAAATGGCGTGCTCCATTGCTCCCCAGCTGGTAGACCCTCGCTGGTCCCAGCCCACCGGAACCGGACGGGCGGAAGTTCCTCCGAACCGGAGAAAACGGCGGCAAATCCTGACTTAATGGATAGAAGGCGGGCCGTGACGCACTGTCCACTGGAACGTAGTCCCGCCTCCTCACGTGTGGGAAGCGTTCCAGAGAGGAAACAGTAACGTAGTCCGCCAAAAAGGGGGGGCGGTTGAATGGCGAGGAGGTAGTGAAGGGGAAGGAGGGCAGAACGGGGTGATACTGGTAGGCGGGGCTGTTGGGGTAGAGGAGCACCAGCTGCTGTGCAGCATCCGGGTGCGGCTGGGGGTTGGGCCGGCGGCGGGATCTGTTGCCATAGACACCGGCCAGCCTTTGGGCTTGGCGCTGAGCCCCGTTCTGTGGGGTGGAGGCATGGCGTAGCTTGGGTGAGGGTGTGGAGTGGTGGGGAGACAGAGGGAGGGGGGTGACTTGACAGAAGGGTTGAGTCCTCCGTGCGACCTCAACAGAGGAGTGGCTGGCTTTGGCTCCACACTCCGCGTTGTCTGCACGCCGCCGCCGGGGCTCCCATTCGTCCTGACTGTGAACCTCCAGAGTGCGCCTGGCCCGCGGCAACAGGTGGCCGTGTTCGTACATCTGAGGAGAAAACAAACAAATGTTGGGGGATCAGATTGTTTATTTGTAATCAAGTCGCCACGGTGACGAGTCTTGGAAGCAAAAGATTATTTATTCCCGTCAAATAATTTAGTGGCGCCATCGTTGGTCATTAACCACGTTCAGGGGTCTGGTACCTCCTTGGAAACATCGGTGAGGAGATCCGGAGAAGATCGGCACTGTCTGGGGTCAAAGTCGGACTGACAGAAGGTTCTGGATAAAGAATGAAGAATTCAGGAAAGCTTTAGATTTCCAAACACACTGAGCTTTGATTTCCCCTCCACTCTCCTTGTACCTTTCCAGGTGCAAAGCCTTCTTCTCCCCTGATCCCAAACACTCCAGCAGCTGTTTCTGAGTTCTCCCGCTGCAATAAAAGCCAGAAACAATCAGAACAATGTCAGGCTCAGAACAAACCCAAAAAGGTGAAAGCTTTTGTCTGTCCCGCGTTTAGCCCCGCCTTTGCCTCACAGTAGCTGGCGATTCCGGCCACCGAGGGACTGACAGCAGCGTGACTGCCGCCATCTACATTCATGACCATTGCCGGCGGCGGCAGGTGCTCCTGAAGATTCTGCCGATGCATCCCCATCGCGCTGTGGCAGTTGTGTTAGCGAGTGTAACATTAGCACCGGAGACGTCACCAGCAACACCTAAATGACACGTGCTCTAACCCTAGATTTCCATCGGTCTGTCGCGCTGCTTGGGCACGACTTGTCAGTTAATTTCCATTGACTCTGTTGCTTCTCCCTACCCCAACCCCACAGCTCCAGGAGCAGTGCTTCGTCCTGTCAGGTGGTTTACATTGATCGTGTAAACACTTCACCGTTGCACATTAGTGAAAAGCTGCTTTTCTTTGCTTTGGAATCCCCTGGACTTACGCTAATCATGTAAACGGTTGCAGAGTTACGACAGTCGAGCGAATGTCAACACTGGAGCTACATCTGATTCTCTTCCATGTCTGTTTTGAACTCCATCCACTGATCACACTCAAATCCTGATACACACTCCAACAGCATCCTCAAGTTGTTGTTAGTGGGAAAAATATGAATTAAAGCCACAAGCGGCGTTGTATGGCCCGCAGGCACTCCACGCACGCACCTCCTTTGCTATCGATGCCCACCTCTATGCAGCACTGCCGCCCTCACTGCCCACCTTTGAATAAGGCAGTCAAAGCGGCAAATGCTACTTATGCTAACTTTGCTAGTTGTGCTAATGTGGCTAATAGTGCTAGCTTTGCAATCAACACCGTCAACTGACTCAGAAAAACATACTGCTTTAGATACTAAAAATGCTAACTATGTTAACTATGCTTATGTGGCTAAAAGTGCTAGCATTGCAACCAACATTTACTTACTCAGAAAAACACATTGCTTAAAATACTAATTATGCTAACTATGCAAGTTATGCTAATGTGGCTAAAGGTGCTAGCATTGCGATCAGCATCATAAACTGACTCAGAAAAACACATTGCTCCATTGGTAAGATCTACATTTCATAAGTTGATAGAAAATCACTATTTTCAATGCCGCTTTTTCTGTTGATTTTATTTCACTAGCAACCATTTTATGTTTTGGTCACCTGGGGATCACAGACAGATCGTCGGTTTCAGATTAAATGGAAAAAGTAAACTTTTGGATGTCCTTAGCAACCGAGGTTATTTGATAACCACGCCCATATTCCTTATATGTCCATATCCAGTGTTGTTCATTATGTTCAGTACTAGCCATGGAGTCATGCGTTCAATTATCACAGTATTCCATTGAAAGACATGGGAGTTATAACAGTATGCCAATTTTGCTAGCTCTCTACGCACACGCCGTTCAAAATCTACTTCTAATTGCAACATTTTTTCCAACAGTAGCTTGCCACTGATGCCGAAGAAGTTACGAGACGATCAATAAAAATCCCAACATCAAGTTTACGTTTGTATCCGGTAGTAAAGGGACTTTTTATGAAAAATTCAAGATGGCGGCCAAAAGTCTAAACGAAACTCCAGAGGTGACTGAAGACTTACGCTAGCAACATGCGCTTGAAAATTTAGTTAAAATCGCTAGAAGAAAAACGCGAAAATTCAAAAAAGCAGATTTTGGCCGCCAAACCTCTGACAACATTTTATCAGTTTCATTAGCCAATTCTAAAAATAAAATTCCGAATTTTTTTTTTTTTTTTTATAGGTGAATCAGCAGTATTTTTTGGCAACAGTTGTTTGTATACCACACCCACATTTCTTTAGCGATCTGGTCATATGTTACATCGTTTTGTTCAGTGTGGGCCAGGGAATCGCATATTTAATTTTCATGACATTCCGATAAAAAATGTGCGAGCTAACTTAGATTGCAACAGTTGCGAATTTGCCAAACCCACGCCGTTCAAGATCTACCACTTCCAAGTCCAACATTTTGTCCACAGTAGCTTGCCATTGATGCCCAAAAAGTTTCAAGACAATCGATAAAGATCCCTAGGACCAGTTTTCATTTGTATGTATTTCTAAAGGTGCTTTTTTTTAAATTGGGGTGACGTTGACTTTGTGGAAAATTCATTTTCAATTTATCCTAGGTGGGTGCACATTTTTTTTTATAACTTTATTTTTATTAGTTTTTGTTACATGAACACAAATCTCAAACAATATCACAAAAAAAAAGAGAAAAAAGAAAAAGGTCAAGTCTAGGTGTTTCATATGTCTATCTGTTGTACAGTGTCCATTTTTTCCACTTTCGGTGTAACTTTGCCTCTTGCATCTTCAGCCTGTATGTTATTAATTCCATTGAATAGATGTTGTTGATTGTTGAAGTCCATTGCTCCTTTGAAGGGATCTCCGTAGTGCCCCAGTTTCTGGTTATTGTTTTTTTTTGCAGCTAGTGACATAACTTTAAATAAGTATTTTTCACTTTGGTGGATAAAGTTTCCTGAAAACATGTACAGATAAAACAGTTCTGGCAACAAAGGAATTTTGTATCCCAGCACTTTGCATGTGAGATCACACACCATCTTCCAAAAACCTGTTACATTCTGACATTTCCAAAATACATGAGAGTGGTCAACATTTATTTCTCCACATCCGCGCCAACAGCTCTGATTTGTTTTCAAATGTTTGTTCTTTAATTTAGGAGTTATGAAAAATCCTATAAGGTTCTTCCAGGCAAACTCTCTCCACGTTTGAGATCCAGTGGTGTTATGGTGGTGTCTCCACATATCTAACCAGTCCTGTTCAGTTATCCTTATGTTTAATTCTCTTTCCCAGTTATCTTTTACTTTCAAAGTTGTGTTTTCGTCATATTCCATCAATGATTTATATAGCATACTAATCAATTTAGTATTGTTGTCTTTATATGTCTTTGTAGGTGTGTGCACATTTTGGTGACTTTTCGAGTATGTGGCGGGGTCAAAACTTACGCTCAAAGGCGCAGAAATCTTTTCAACTGCGAAAACAATATGTTCCTTGCAGTCAGTGACTGCGACTGCGGGCCATAAATATATGAGCCCGTTTATTTAAAAACTATCGCATATATGTCACATTTGTGTATATGTCGCACCCTGGGCAAACTAAGCAAAAGAATAACGTGACACATACGGTAATCTCCATGGTTGATGCATCTCAGAGGGCTTAGAGAAGAAACTGAAGGGACAGAGCTCCCATCCATCACAGGAAACAACTTTCTGATCAAATGACGTTTGAATGTTTCTGTTTCGGGTTTATACTAGAAAGATAATCCGGTTTAGGTGTTTTTCACAGTGCTGCTTCACAAAGATGACCCACAAAACTGGTTGAAATGTTCTTCACGTCTCATTTCATAGCCTGAATGTGTGTTTTACCTGTATCTAAACCTGGAGCCCTTACAGGACAGCAGAGTTTTATGCACAGTCTTTGGTTCCTCGGAGAGCCTGAAGAAAGCGTGATACTCCACACACATCTTCCAGAAGGATTTGCAAACATCCCGGCTGGCCATGGCGAACTCTAGAGTGTCTTTGCACGACTGCTGGAAGGATAGAAAAACATTCCAAATCATTTTTTTTCCTGTGATAAACCAACGCTAAACCTCACATCCTACAGATTTTTGCCTTTTTCAAACCTGCGCGAGGGCCCTTCTACCGGTATTGCTGTTCACGAGACAAGTGCGCACTCCTGACGTACAGGTTTGTCAATTTTCACCTAGACATAAGGGGTAGCTGTGACTGAGGCTTTGCTAACGGTATCGTAAGACATGACCCGTCCGTCATATGTACTACTTACATTAGCCTTCCAGATGTTCTAAAGCACCCCCCCCCCTCGTTTTATTTGTTTCGGAATCTGAAAGATGTTTTATTTTGAAAAATCTCCCAATTCTCTGTTCCATCCGTTTATGTCACTCTTGACGCAGGCCAGGGCGCTCTTCGCGGTCACGTGGAAGGTTAACGCTAACAAAATGAGTAAAAAACAAACGTCTTTGGAAAGTTTCTTTGCCAAATAGAAAAGGCTCAGCCTGGAGACAGAACAGGAGCCTTTGACTTCCAAAAAAAGAAAGCTACATCTAATAGACAGTGCTTCTTTTTGGCACCATGAGTGCAAGGAGAGGATGAGACCTGTGCAATGTACTCATTCATCGTAGCGTTGCTACAATTAATGTATGCCACATCTCAAAGACCGGTCCGTGAAAACGTATTTTTTTACGCCAGTCCACGGCGAAAACAAAAGGTTGGGGACCACTGTTCTACAGTAAACTTACACGATATACAGTCCCTTATCAATGACCCTAGAGGGAACTGCAAGACACACCTTAAGATGTGACCTCTCCTCTCTACGCGCCTCCACGGACCCGGACAACCAAAAATAATTTATTCCAATAGATTCTGACATGGAGAAACACAGCTTTGCGCTGATACAAAATGCATATTAACGCAAAGCTGCTTTTCTCAGCTTCAGAATGTGCTGGAATGACGTCATGCTGAAGGGTTAAGCCCACAGTTGTAGACTCTTGTGGTTTTCATCACCGCTGCATCTGTGTGACCGGAGACCTACATGCCTCTGGAGAACTACAACTTGAACAGTTGCATCCACATCTTATAGGTACTATGTTGCCCTCTTCCTTTGAGTAACTCTCTACATTTTTAAAATTTTACACACATGAGCAAAACAAATGAATTTTACGTTGATGTTCACTGGTTATACTTTTCAAAACTTTCTTGCTGCATTCGGTCCCATTCTCACCCCGATCTTGTCGTGTAGTTTGATCAGGAAATGTTTACGCTTGAAGCTCAACTTCCGGATTTTTGCCCAGCTGAACGTATTGATTTTGGTGTTTCCCTGAAACAAAAGAGCAGCAACATGGACGTTAGCCTGACACAGACTCTCAAGTCATTAGTTTTTAGATTGACCATGTTGACACAAAGCATTTCCAAATGTTTCCATTTGAAAACAAAGAAATCTTGACTTGCTTGTATAAAGTAAACTCAAAACTGTTTTAAATTTCACTTTTTCCCCCTTTTAGTAGCTACTTGTCTTATGTTTCAGTGTAATGGAGGATCAGTAATTTGAACCGGGATTCCATTCCAGTAGAAAAACGGCTTCTTAGTGACCTTTCAATGAAGATCAAGACTTCTACAGAAGCCCTCATGTCCACAATTCTATTCCAGAAGGTTCCACATTCAGTCCAAACCAGACCTGTGTATTAAAATTTCTTGTACTAATTTCTTGTACTGTACAGAAAGCAGCGAGGATCGGGTTTCATGCTCTGTTGTAAATCGCGTATGGGGAGACGTTTCTAAAGTGCAGCTGGCTTAACCAGGGCTGAGCGAGCGGCGGCCCCTGGTCCGCGGACAGTGCCCAAGAAGCACAGCTGCTTTACTGGGCTCGGGTCCCCTGGGGGGGGGGACTGCGGAGCCAGCAGCAGGCGGAGCAGCAGGACGTCTCGGTATCTCTGCCATTAGAGGGCCCGGGCCTCATTAAAACACTCCTGTGGGCCCGGCAGGTCCTCCGCCGGGGACTTGGCGCCAGCAGGGCCGGTAACGGCTTTCCGATTGCAGAAAGAATTTGCACTCAGTGAATGTAAACATACATGTGCAGTGACGTATGAATCAGAGGATGCTCAATGTCAATTTAGTGATGGATTTCACTGTGAGGATGATGATTCGCTGACAGATTTAAAAAATATATCCATATATATTTTGGTTGTTAATCTGTGATGACCCGTGATCTACCCACAAGCTCTTAGAGCATCTAAAACTACTTGTGCCAAACCTGAAAGACCAGTACTCCAGAATGAGTGACAGCCAAGTTTATTCTCTGTCCCTCCCCATCATGGGCAGGGTGCGGTCTGATCCCGTACATGTCCAGCTTCCTCGCTACCTCCAGCAGGTGGACATCAGAGTCTGCAGGAGAGATTCCTCTGAGGAGAACAACAAAGACAACTGGGCTACTGATTCCAACGACACAAAACCGTTCTATAGACCAAGAAATATGGATTATTTGATTTTTGTTGACTTTGTGAGCAAATTTCAACAATTGACTGATCCTAACCCTTCAACACCAGAGCTTTAGCTCCAGTGCTGACAATCTTTTGACTACCGTAACGTGTTGACTGTTTACGCAATTAACGTAGTACCAAGGAATTCTGAAGCGGAGAACGTCTTGCACTGTTATGTAACTCTTAACATAAAGTGAAGTGTTTACGCAATTGACGTAAATCAGCTGATCCTGTTGCGAAGGATGGCGGTCTTGCAGTCTTTTCTCTGCATCAGAATCAGCTGATTCAGGTTGATCCCGTAAACGGTTGAAGGGTTGCGCTATGTCAAAGAGTGTGCATTATGTATTTATACTCTGTGACGTCTCCAATACTAAAGTTTAACTTTACTAGTTGTTCATTTTAGATTATCCCCATGAGGCACACAGTTAAGTCAAAATAGATTCTCCTGTGTTTTTTAACCAATAAATCTTTACCATTAGGTAGCTTTAACAAACAGCAAAAAGTCTGGTGATATGCTGATGATACGCAGCTTTTCAGATTTAGAATATCAATCAACTAACTGCTGGTATACCTCCAAGTTTTAATACATCCCAGTTTTGCTTATTTACAAAACTGAAGTTTGAGCTCATTTTGAACAGAATAAAAACTCCCAAAAGCTCATATTTCGCTCATACCTGTGTCTCTTATGAAACTTCATGATCTTGTGGTCCAGGTACTCCTGGTTGGGCACATATTGCTTCATCTCCAGATGTTGATAGTCCAGCTCCTCGTCATAGTCCCCTATTTCTGCTGTTACACAAACAAACATCTTCCTCACCGTCTATCTAACAGATCAAAGGGCATCAGTTAGGCACTTTCAACTGACTTTGTTGACTGATGCAAATTGAACTCAATTAGTGAAATTATTTGTTGTTTTTGACCAGAACAGAAAAGACAGATGATTAAAACATCTGCAGGAATACATGGTTGTTCATAAAAGACTAGTTTCCTTCAGTCGCCATTTCTTTTACGTCCAATACGGACACCGCCATGTTGGAGCCAGACGACATCAGTAAGCAGTGATTGGTCCAAGTCTGTC
>JAUDJI010000476.1:0-13954 GCA_037389245.1 Oryzias sinensis | reverse complement strand
TTCTTTCTCATTCCCATCTCTAATCAGACAGTGACTAAGTCATTGGATATTTCACTTTGTTTCACTTCATTTACAGCCTGATGGAATTCAGAGATTGATGACATGTAGAAATGTCACATCATTTAAAGATTTACGGTTAATTCTGATGCCTTTGAGAACAAACTTGTTTCTCAAAATAATACAGTATTATCTGAAAACTAGTTTGAGATTAAAAAGTTGTGTTTTTGTCCACAAACAAATCCATGATAACAGTAACAATACCTGCATGCAGTGTCACACAGTTGTCAGAAGGGGGCGTTTTAACAGACTGTCTCACTGCAGATCAGTCTGTTCATGATCTGAGTTCAATAGTTCAACATGGAAGATAATCTGATCAACCTCCAGAACACAAGACATTAGTTTTAATAAAGCATTTGTTTTCCCCATCAGGAATAAACAGAGACCTGGATCCAACAGTGGCCCCTCCAGGACAGACGTGTCAACAGATTTTAATCCAGACTGCAAAGACGTCAGTTCAGCAGTGGAACAGTAAGTGTTTGTCAGAGTTAAAGGAGGCTGGATTCTAGTTCAGATCATCAACAGTTTTCAGATGAAGATCGATGTTCTGTGGTCAAACTTCTTTGCCCCACAAATATATCTGGCTGCTGCATTTTGGGCCAGCTGCAGCCTGGCTAATAAAGCCTTGGGTAATCCGTAATCCAGCTTTGAGGAGCTGCAATAATTTAGTCTGGACAACACAAAGGCATAGATCACAATGTCAAAGTTAGTTTTTGACATAAAAGACTTGATTCTAGTCAGACTTCCCATCTGAAAAAAGCAGGACCTGGTCACAGCATTGGGAGGTCGAGCTTCAGAGCTGCATCAAGGTTCACACCTAGGTCCGTGACCACAGAATGCTCAAAAGCGGCAAGAGAGAGGAGATCAACGCCAAGATCTTTTTGACCACAACGGTAAACACAGCTACCTCAGTTTTGTCTTCAGCCAGTTCCAAGAAATAAAACAAAATAAAATAAAACAATAGTTCAGATACAAATCCTAAAAAGTGTTACTTCCTGCTGGACGGAGTTGGAGCTCAGACGTTTTCCTTTGCTGCAGACATTTTTAACAAGCTGGTCACTACACTGACATAAATGAATACAAAACTAGGTTTGATTTTAGCTGCTTTGCTGCTCCTTCTGGGCCAGAATGGTAGAAAATGGCAGAATCCCGGTTGAACAGAACCTACACAAAGTCCATGTCTGCCTCCAAGAGATTAGATTAGATTTGCTTTATTTTCATTGTCAGTTGTAAAATGAGATTGAAGATTCACCACTACAGTGCAAGAATAGCAAGGAACAACGAAATACAATATCAAACCAACAGATCAGTATACACAAGTGTACATATATAAACTGTGGTAGCACTGTCAATATGAGACAGATACACCTGATTGGTTAGAATCTAGACCAATCGGCAGCTGTTTGATGGCAGCTTTATCACGGTAAACAGAAACTTATCTCAGCAAAATCAAAGGTAGCAAAATGAGGGCTACCTGCAGGGCTTAATGCTCAATTCCTGTATAAGGAAGGACGGAAGGAAGGAAGGGAGGGAGGGAGGGAGGGACGGACGGACGGACAGTAATAAAAGAAGGCCACCCCCAGAATAAATGCTATTGACTCTTCATTAACCTGTTCTGGAGAATCTGAGGGTCCCAACGGGGAAGTGAACCCCAGATCCACTTTTGGCCCTGGAGAAGCCGGGCTTCTGACTACGGTCGGAAAGGGAAAAAGAGTAATCGCGGGAAAGGTTCAAAACCCGCACTGGAAATGTTTTCAAAACCGCCCAGTGATAAGAGCCCTGGAGTTTGACCTGAATAGAGCTGTCACCCCAAAAATTAATCCAATCGGTGATCCTGCTTCCCTTCCACTGACTGGTCTCAGCAGCATGGTCCGCCATGGTTGATGTTTATGTTCTCGTTCCCGCCTATTTCAATGCAGAATGATGACGTTTGTAGCGCATCAATGACGTACGGGCCGGATTCATGTGGCCTGACCATTCAGGCAGAGGTCACATTTCGAAAGATCGGATACGTTTCGGATTGAGGCTGTTCATGATCTGAGTTCAATATGGAAGATAATCTGATGAAGAAAAGAAATGAATTTCTAATTAAAAAATGTTTTTTTCCCCCATCAGGAATCAACAGAGACGTGGACCTGGACCCAGCTGTGTGTCCAACATGAGTGATTGGTCAAAGGATTCTAATCCTGCCTTCAAGAACATCCATTCAGCAGAGGAACAGTGAGTGTTTGTCAGAGTTTTTGGAGGCTGGATTCTAGTTCAGATGATCAACAGTTTTCAGATGAAGGACTTGAGGTCTGGTTCAGTTCTGGATCTCTCTGATCAGACTCACTTGGAGCATCATGCACTGTAATAAATCCAACTTAAATTTTTTGACTTAACAAAATCTATTATGTTGTAATAACTCTATAATCTAAGTTCTTCTAATCAATCCAACAACTTAAGTCAGTTCAGCAAGTTAAGGTAGTCGTACAGTTCAACATTATTTATTGAGTTGTCTGTACTTATACATCTAAGTTGCAGTTCATTACAGTGTGATAAAGTTCTGTGAACTTATCTTTTTTAATTGTGAAATGCGGGAATGCCAACTTTTGGAGTTGGCAATGTCCACTGATTGAGTGGTTTGTCAAGAAGTGTCTGCAGAAGTTTTAACTCCTATTTAATGACATAAGTATTAGAATCAGTTATACATATGTGTGTTTGTGTTTGTGTTACAGACACGAACCAGGGGGTATTCCAGGAAGCATGTTTAAACTACCCTGACTTTAACTCTGAACTGGCTGAAATCCTATGTTGGTTCCTAAAGATCTGATATGAGTTAGAGTAATTAGACTTGAATTGGTAACCCTGGGTTAATGCATGTGCACAGCAAGTACATAAAGTATGTTTTATCCCACAATTCCTTGCGGTGCGGATCTAACAGCAGCATCAAAGTTACACCTACTTAATTGAATTAATCAACTTCCTTAGCCTCAAAATTATCGTGGGAGCTAGCATAACCTCCTTTCTGGAATACCCCCCAGGCTTCAGCCATTTTGTAAACAACGTTTTGGTGAACTGGGCCTTAGCCCCGCCCATGGCAACTAAGACTCATGGGAAGTGTTGATTCCCAAACCTTGAGTTAGGGAGCTGTGAAGAGAACTGACGTTCATGTTGTTGCTATGGAGTATGGTCAGGTTTAAATACTTGTCCTTTGCACACATGCGTGTTAGCTGTAACTGCCAACCTGTGCCTTGCTGATCTTGAAAAAATCTGGGCTGCATGTGGAAATAAAGATGAAGTGGAAAGGTATGAAGTATGTATGATCACTAAACTGTAATAAAAGTCAAAAGCAGAGGTGCTCTTAATACTCAAATTTAAATTATTTCAACCTCTGGTCAAGTCAGCAATAATTGGAATTTACAGTTGTTACAGCCTAAAAAATTAATTCTGTACATCTAAGCCTGAGTTGTGAAAAATCATGATTCAGAGTTAGGATTACGCGACATTTTTGGTCACTATAACTTACATCTGAGTTGGTCAAAATTACAAATCAAAGTTAATCCAACTTGAACTTTTAAGTTCATAAAACTTACAACTGAGTTAGAAGAACTTAGATAAATGAGTTTGAAAACTCCAACACAAAACTTAAAATATTGAGTTAAGGTCCTTAACTCAAAATTTTACCGAAGTTTGTTGCCTTACAATTTTAAGTTCTGCCAACTTTTCTTTTTTTGCAGTGTGTGTGTGATGAGATCTTTTCAGTTGAGTCTTCTGAGAGTCTCTGAGAGACATCAGAGATGTTGGAGAAGAAAACATGTTGACTGCTGACTCTGACTGACAGCAGCTCCAGTCTGCTTCCAACCAAATCAGGAGAAAAGTTCCAGTTTTCTCTGGATTTTGGAGATTTTCACGTTGAAAATGTCTGAGTTTGGTTTCATAGTGTGGCTGATTTCTCCAAGTCTGACAAATTTGACCACAATCACAACGTGATTGTCCAGCTGGTCACCCACAGATTATGATTCTTTGTGCTCAATATTGTCGTCTGGATTGAGTCACAAGTAAATAAACTGTTCATAGCGGTCAATATTTAATAATTCTGCAACATTTAACTCTGTAATGTTTGTGGATAAAGTAGGAAGAACTAAACCGACTGGAGATATCGTGAAGAACACAGTTGTTGATGATGTCATTCTCATGGATTTCTGTGTGACCAGCATAAAAAGTGATGGAAATTCACGTTGACCACACGTTATACATGCAGCAGAGAGGAACATTGCTGCAGTTATTTTAAGCTTGTTCCAGGCTTAAATTTTTCTTTGTATAAAGTTCAAGTCCCGTTAGCGTTCACTCCTAGGTGTGTCAAATGTGTTCCTCTGTTGGCCCCTCCCCCGGGGGAGCAGTGATCTGCAGACACAGCCACGTTCAGGAACCATTTGGTGGTTGAACCTTAACCTTAATAATCCACAGTTGGTACTTCCCCTTGAAAAGACATTTGTTGTTAAAGCTACATTTCCAGCATTTTGGAGCTTTTCTCAATCCATGAATAGCAACTAGAAACTGAACTGATGACAAATCCAGCTGCTGTACGCCAACGTGAACTCTCATCAACGATAGCAACAGGTTGAACTTCTGCCACAATTTAGATTAAAATATCATGATAAACTATTTATTTTTATGTTTTTGCATCCAAAATGTTAAAACTTCACGACTTTTCCAAAACTTTACAGAATATTTCATTTTTCACAAACTTTTTAGAAATTACAGTTTCATTTTCCAAAGCTTTTTTCCAAAGCTTTTGGGAAGGATGATCAAGTCTCAGGCGAAGGCGATTGTTGAACGTCCCACTTTGAGAGCAGCAGCAGTCGTCTGCAAGACGCTGCGAGACGGCGCTCCGAAAATAGACGGGAAACATGGCTAACCAAGGTTGAACGCTAAAGCAGCCGCGGGTAGACACAGCTGTGTTGTGACTGGGAAGGAGTGGGGAAACAACGGGGATGTGAAAGTGAGGATAGCATGGAGATGAGCTTTGGGATTGAAACAGGGAGAGAAACAAGGGGCAATAGTTTTGATGGAGCTGATGCTAGAAAACAAAGATGGGTAATGTCAACTGACAGTGACGAAGAGGGGGGGGTGGATGTTAAAATCGCTGAAGTCTTGAGAGATGGGTACCTGTTGATTGTTTGTAGAAGTGAGGAGGAAAGGGACAGGGCCTGTAAAATAAGAGAAGTGGGGAAACATAAAGTTGTTAGTGTGAGCAAGGTAGGACTGGGAAGTCAGGGGCCGGGAGGAGTGATTTTGGGCATACCTGTGGAGATGTCCATTTCAGAACTCAAAGCTAATCTACGAGGGGCAGAAATAAGAAAAGCAAGGAGATTAAGTGTTTTTTGGGATGGTGTGAAGAGGGACTCTGAGAGAATATTGTTGGAATTTATGGGAAGGAGTCTGCCGGACAGAGTGTCCCTGAGATACATGTCTTATACTGTGAGGGAATACATTCCTAAACCCGTTAGATGTTTTCACTGCCAGAGATTTGGACACACTGCTGCTGTATGTAAAGGCAAGCAGAGGTGTCCCAGGTGTGGAGAAGATCATAGCTATGAGTCCTGTGGAAACAAGTTGAAACCAAAGTGTTGTAACTGTGGGGGGAATCATAGTGCTGTGTATGCAGGTGTCAGGTCATGAGAAGAGAAGGCCATTTAAAAAAAACTACGTACTACATAGAATTTCATATGCAGAGGCAGTTAAAATGGTTGGTAAGAGTTCTGATAGACAGACAGGAGTCGTGCACGAAGTGTCAAATTGTATACAGGACAGGAATGTTGAGGGGGACAGTTTGGTTAGATTTGAAGAAACTGGTCACGTTTGTTGCTGGAGTTATAAATGCAATGATGGAAACTAAGTCGAAAACAGAAAGAATACAAATCATTGTGAAAGCGGCGGCGAACCATTTGGACATCAATGAGTTGACATGGGAAGAGGTTCGGAACAACCTAAGTGCCCAGACTAGTCAGGAGGTGGGAAGTGTGGGATACTAAATGGTTCTTAAGTTACAATGGAATGCAAGGAGCTTATTGGCAAATGGACAGGAATTTAAAAAAGTGTATAGATGACTTGGATCAAAAACCAGATATTGTATGTATTCAAGAGAAGTGGTTGAGGCCCAATTTAGATTTTATAATCTCCCAATATCCAGGAATCCGGTGTGATAGAGCAGAGGGAGGGGGAGGTGTTTGTGCCACCTTTATTAAAAACAATTTCAATTACAGGGTGATTAAAATTAAAAAAGTATGTTCCGCAGTCAGCGCAACATATGGTCATTGTAGCAGCAAGGTGACAGAATAGTAGGGGCACGCTGACGCAGATTTAGTTAATTTTACGCAGAAAAGGGTGGTTTTAGTCTAGGGCAGGGGTCGGGAACCTTTTTTACCGAGAGAGCCATAAACGCCAAATATTTTTAAATGTAATTTCGAAAGAGCCATACAATATTGTAGTGTCCCTTTTCCACACTGAGGCACGGAGACTTCTTTATTCTGGTTACTGTAGAGCGCAACAAACGCCGTACAATTAATTTAGCAACTCCTGAATCTCTCCTGCCGAGACGGGAGCGTTTCTCCCAACTTTGTATTCCCTCACTGCCTCGTCAGCCCTCCCATTTCAATCAATCAATCAATCAGTCAGTCAGTCAGTCAGTCAGTCAGTCAGTCAGTCAGTCAGTCACTCCCGACCCACATTAAAGTGTGGATGCTATGCTTTGAACAACTTTTTGCCAAATAAAATAGCCCCTTTAAACGCTGATTCTGATCCCAATAGTTAGCGCCAAAAAATCAAGCATATGAATAATAGACATCTTCTCAAGGAATCAGAGATTTGAATCTGCCAAGAGCGCAGGCTGAAGTGACCTCGATATGACCTGTGACGTCACGTAAAGGCGCTGACTGCAAAGGCGCTTTAGACAGCATAAACAAAACAGGTAGCTTGCTTCTTGTGTTTAAACTGCTAATCATCAACATGCCAAGTCGCTGTGTGGCAGCTGGATGTAGCAATACATCTAGTGAAAGTGTATCTGTGTATAAAATTCCCAAAACAAGAAACGCTGCTGAAAAGGGGAAAGTTCAAGAAGAAGGTGGACGGCGCATGATTTTTCCTCCCAGATCTGCAGGAGAGAAGTCTGCCAAAGTTGACAAAACCGACACAAACGAAGAATTTTGAACGTAAGAGTTGGAGAGGATTCCGCTTGAGTCGAGGAAAGGCGGGTGAGCTTGGAAGCGAGCGAGCCGCCTTTCTGGTCGAGAGGACGGCGCTGGAGTCGAGAGAAGGCCGTTGTTAGGCTAGTGTGCATCACGCCGGATCACATTGAGGCGGGCGGTTTGTTCTGGTTGTCCTTGGATCCAACTGGAGTATTTCAACGCACTCAATGTTTTGCAAGAGAAGCAACAGTTCTGCAACGTTCTTTTGCTTTTGAGGTGCCGGTACCGCGAGTAAACTGAACTGTGTGGTGATGCCACACACAAGACGCAGAAAAAGGTTTCAAACTGGTTCAAACAGGTAAAACTGTTAATGTTCCACAGTTGTTAATGGTATACAGTGACTTTGTTAAATTAAAGAGTAGTAACATCTGGGAAACTTTTTATTTTGTGACATTTATTTTGTAAATTGGGTTGAAAACCAGTGTTTACCTTTGTTTAGATTAGCCAAAAGGGACATTTTGAGCATAGTCAGGCAAGTGGAGTAATTTAATTTATACATTTTTACTTAATTGGAGTATTATATTTTTTTGTTGGGGTATCAATTTATATTTTATTTACCAAATTTTAATTTATTAAACAAAGCTTTGCAAAATTTACAATATTGGAAAGATTCCTGGAGTCTCTTTATTTTTCTTATTAGAGACACGCTTTAATTTATCAGGGTTGCAAAAGTGACTCATCATCATGATAACTTCCCAACTTTCCTCTTCATCTTTCTGTTCATCTGATGATAAATCAAGCACAGGTAGCATCCTCTGTGCTTCGCCATCGTGCTAGCTTGGGCGTTGTCTGCCTTGTCTTCCTTCGTTACGCCACAAACATGGCGCGACCGCAGAATGCGGAAGCCGGCGCCGCCTGTTTGCGCCGCATTTTTCGCTATTTATTCTTTTTCAAAAATATTAAAAAAATAATCGCAACATGAAATAGAGCATTTATTTAATATATATTACTATATATATAGAGAATATATAATATATTATTTTAAATAGGCCATGTCACCCACACTTTAAGGAGTTCCTGACTTTCCTTTTTAGAACGTATCTATTCGCTCGTAATTTTCTAAATGCATGCAGTCAGTGCTGAACTTTTTTCTGGGTCAAGAGACAGACCCGGAGGTTACGGGTTACGTGTTAAGCTGCCACGCATCGTGATCCCCAACCAACGGTTATGACGGTTGTTAGGCAAGTCTGTCGCTTCCCGCGGGAGTCGGTCAGCTGAGGAGAATAAATGTCCCACACCTACATGCACAGCCAACGGCCTTTAGCATTAAATACGCGTAACAACACGTTTAGTCCGGCACAATTAAAACACGCGGTGAAAATGCAAGGATAGACGTGTTTGAGATGAACCAGCGGCTCGCCTGGATCATTGGGCAGTTCAATTTAGTTTTAATATTCCTCTCCTTAATATGATCTGTGTTATTATATATTTTATATTAATTTGAATGTTTTGTAATGATGTAGCCTAGTTTTTAATCAATTAGCATTTTAAATTATTTCAATTTTTCACTGAACTACAAAACCATCAGGACACATGTCCCATAATGCATTGTTTTGTAGTCATAGAGTAGCTTAGTCAAATTCAGTACTAAATTCCCAGCTGCGTTCGGGTAGGTTGGGGTCTTGCTTCCCGCCCCTTTCTCGTGATATTTGTGTTTTGATTGACAGTTGATGTTAGAGCAAAAACAAAAATATAAGTCTCACAGTCAGTCAGTCAGTCAGTCAGTCAGTCAGTCAGTCAGTCAGTCAGTCAGTCAGTCAATCAATCAATTTATTATTTTTATAGCACCTTTTAAGCAGAAGCAACCAAAGTGCTTAACATGAAATCAGGGACAATATGATGCCATAAATTATTGTATCATATTGTCATATTGTAATTTCCCTTATTCGGTCCATAGCTGAACCCCATTGGTCCAAACTCCCCAACAACAGGCTAAACGACAGAACTGAGAGCCAATCAGGATCTCTGTTTGACGCGTTTAATGAACTCCAGAATTTAGAATGCGACCCAACAGCCACCCAGTCCAACTCAATCCAATACAAGTGAATGTGTGCATTTGATGTAATTTCAACATTTTAAAATACAATAAGTCTGTGGATTAATTTTTAATAACATTGTCATGCTAATAAATGATGAGAATTTCTTACCATTATTACGACTTCTGGTGCTGTGTGGTTTTGCTGATGGTCTAGTCTGGTTGATACGTGGTGAGTTTCTGCTTCATGCAGGCGTTGAGACTTTAAAAGTGATCTTGGGTTGGTCTAAATGTTCTGTAGATGTGAGATTGACTGCTCACATGCAGACGTGGAGCCAAACACACACTCACAAGCTGCAGGTAGTGACGGGCAGCGCGTTTTAAGTTTTGACAATCCCTGCGCGATTCACCTTGGTGTCTGAGCCCACAACCCCCCCCCCCCCTTACGCGCCCCCCCTGGCATAGCATCGCAACCGAGAAGGACTGGTCTAATGAAAAAAAAGTATAATTAAAGATTTGTCTGCGAGCCACATGTGACCATCAAAAGAGCCATATATGGCTCGCGACCCATAGGTTCCCGACCCCTGGTCTAGAGGGATAGAAGGATTCCCCCCCGAGATCGCCACTGACTGTCTCTTCAGAAAAACTTTCCATCCCATAACAGACTCTGGTCGGCGCTCTCAGCTGCAGACACGGCCCCTCCGCGCATTCAGGCTAGTCTCTTTTTCCTGTCCACTCACTCTACCTGATGGTGTTAAAGGCACCACGACAATCTGAGGACATGATAGTTATTTCACTAAATCACAGAGAGCCGAGGGAGGAAAGAGCCGCATTTTGGACTGTTTAGCTCTTTCAGCCATCGTATAACTTTGGTAGTGTTCCTGTGCGTGCGCCGCGTACTGTCTGAACAACAGCCCTGCCCCCTGTGCACACAAATAGCCAGACAGACCTTTCCTCTTCAGCCAGAATAGTGAAATTAATATCATCATTAAGTAACGGTAAATGGACTGACTTGGTGAGTTAAAGATGGCTGATAACGTTGTATCTTGTGGGACACCAAAAAAAAAAAAAATTGACTTCTCCAGTACCCAGAGCAGAATTGTTAAGGTCAGATCTTAACGATACTGCGGTCTTGAAGAACGTTGCCCTGGGGCTCGTTCAATACTGGGACTTGGTACCGATCCCTACTCATGGTGGAAAAAGTATTATCTGAGCTTTTTTATCCACTAAATCATCTTCAAATGGATACGCCATGCTGCTTCACCTCTCTGAAAACAAACTAACCTTCAACTAAACCTGCTCCACACCAGATTATGTTCAGAGCAGGAGTTGCTATGGCAACTTGACATACCCTGAAACATACCTTCATTTTTGGACCTGAAAGCTGAGGTTATCAACTTCCTTAGCCTCAAACTTACCGTGGGAGCTAGCAAAACCTGCTTTTTCTGGAATGCCCCCCTTGGGTGTCCAATTTCAGGCCTTAAGGGCTGGTGTCCTATATGTTTTCCAATCAACCTGCTGTTTAATCTTCTTATTGGCTAAATACACCAGATCCAGGTAATCAGCAGCAGATAAGGCTGGGCTGGAACTCAGCACGCAAGCACGTTTGCAGCTTGTGAGTGTCTGGTACACTATTTGAATCAGACAAAAAAAAAATCAAATCGCCTCAATTTTTTGTGTGTGTAAAGCAATAATGTGCATTTTTATTTTCTGGACACGTTTGGTGACACAAATTCACATGATTGTTTACACAGTTTCACAGGATTGCTCGAAATGTTATTTCCGCATTCAATAGTCGCCTCCGGAGCTCATTCACTGTCCAGAAGCCGCTTCTCTGCTCCTATGTCCTCTGTCCTCCTGGGAGAGAATTCTCTGTAGTAAGACAGCTCGCTATGAGTTGAGTAGCCAGAAGTCCACAAGTGTCTCTATTTGTTTGTTAGGGAGGATGGTGTTAAACGCTGAGCTACAGTCCACAAAGAGCATCCCTGTTAGCTCTCCTTTTGCTCTAAGTGGGACAGAGCATCATGGAGGGCTGTGGTCACAGAGTCCTCTGTGGATGTTCTGCCTCTTTAGGCAAACTGGTCAGAATCCAGACATGGGGGCAACAGAGACATTAATGCAGCCTTTGACTCAAAGACAGTAGAGACACTTCAGTGACTCTATAGACATGGAGAGAGAACGTGTTGATATGATCTATTGGTTTGCTGTTCTACATCTGAACTGTGAAATGAGAATCAAATGACAGTTTAGAGTTTCATTATTTAATTAGATTGTATAAAATATAAACTGATAAAATTTATTTATTTATTTATTTAAGAAGTCCC
The DNA here is from genome assembly GCA_037389245.1 of Oryzias sinensis. NCBI lineage: Eukaryota > Metazoa > Chordata > Actinopteri > Beloniformes > Adrianichthyidae > Oryzias > Oryzias sinensis. The sequence goes on along the minus strand of JAUDJI010000476.1, from coordinate 2,369 downwards.
AAGGTAACTTTATGAATAAGAAATGTAACCACACAGGAAAACAATACTGTAAATATTCTTATATGTGTTGTTCAATTGGACCATTTTACATTGGAGTGAATGGAAACTGACTTGTTTGTAGAACATTCTAGCTGTGACATGACTTTAGTTATTTTGGGTTAAACCCACCAGTACAGACAGAATGGATCTGATTGTTGTTGGTTCTCCACAGACTGGACCAGCAGAGCTCAGAGACTCCCAGTGGTCCGTCTGTCCAGCAGCATCAAACACAGCTGGACTCCATCTTTCTGGTCTGTACATGAACAACAACTACTTTCCCATCATTCTGTCCACAGTCGTCTCCATGCTGCACTTTGGACACCAGTGGACTGTCAGTGTGTCCAACATGGAGCTGATGTTTGGCTCCATGACTTCACTCTGATTGGCTCATTCATCTGGAATTCTGTTGCAGGAGCTGGAGGACAACATTGTCACTTTTGTCAAGAAGGAGCTGAAGAAGATCCAGAAGCTTCTGAGTCACAGGGAAAATGAGGAGGAGCTGGAGGATGAAGATGAAGAGCAGAGGAGCAGCAGAGAGTCACTGATGAAGATCACAGTGAACTTCCTGAGGAGAATGAAGCAGAAGGATCTGGCTGATGGACTGCAGAGCAGTAAGAGGATTTCTCTAAAGGTTTCAGCTGCTGAGAAATGAAGATTTACTGATGTCTGAACACATGGAACCACAGGGATTCAAACCCTCATCATTCAGGGCTGCAGAGAGTTCATTTACTGTTTGTTGTCTTCATTCAGGATCTGCTGCAGTTTGTCGACATGAAGTCCAATCTGGTCTGAAGAAGAAGTTCCAGTGTTTGTTTGAGGGGATAGCTAAAGCAGGAAGCCCAACCCCTCTGAATGAGATCTACACAGAGCTCTTCATCACAGAGGGAGGAAGAGGAGAGCTGAATGAAGAACATGAGGTCAGACAGATTGAAGCAGCATCCAGGAAAGCAGACAGAGCAGAAACAAGCATCAGACAAGAAGAGCTCTTCCAACTCCCAGCTGGAAGACCAGAACCAATCAGAACCGTGATGACTAAGGGAGTGGCTGGCATCGGGAAAACAGTCTTAACACAGAAGTTCACTCTGGACTGGGCTGAAGGCAAAGCCCACCAGAACCTCCACTTCACATTTCCATTCACTTTCAGAGAGCTGAATGTGCTGAAAGAGGAGAAGTTCAGCTTGGTGGAACTTGTTCATCACTTCTTCCCTGAAACCAAACAAGCAGGAATCTGCAGATTTGAAGACTTCCAGGTCCTCTTCATCTTTGATGGTCTGGATGAGTGTCGACTTCCTCTGGACTTCCTCAAGACTCGGATCCTGAAGGACCCTAGAAAGTCCACCTCAGTGGCTGACCTGCTGACAAACCTCATCAGGGGGAACCTGCTTCCCTCTGCTCGCCTCTGGATAACCACACGACCTGCAGCAGCCAATCAGATTCCTCCAGGATGTGTTGACATGGTGACAGAGGTCAGAGGGTTCAATGATCCACAAAAGGAGAAGTACTTCAGGAAGAGGTTCAGAGATGAAGAGCAGGCCAGCAGGATCATCTCCCACATCAAGAGATCCCGAAGCTTCCACATCATATGCTGCATCCCAGTCTTCTGCTGGATCACTGCTACAGTTCTGGAGGATCTGCTGAAGAGCAGAGAGGGAGGAGAGCTGCCCAAGAGCCTGACTGAGATGTACATCCACTTCCTGGTAGTTCTGGCCAAAGTCAAGAAGGTCAAGTATGATGGAGGAGATGAGACAGATTCTCCCTGGAGTCCAGAGACCAGGAAGATGATGGAGTCTCTGGGAAAACTGGCTTTTGAGCAGCTGCAGAAAGGAAACCTGATCTTCTATGAATCCGACCTGACAGAGTGTGGCATCGATATCAGAGCAGCCTCAGTGTACTCAGGAGTGTTCACACAGGTCTTTAGAGAGGAGAGAGGCCTGTACCAGGACAAGGTCTTCTGCTTCATCCATCTGAGTGTTCAGGAGTTTCTGGCTGCTCTTCATGTCCACCTGACCTTCATCACCTCTGGACTCAACCTCATGGAGGAAGAACAATCACAGCTCTATCAGCCTGAACAGAGAAGTCCAGTCCAGTTGTACCAGAGTGCTGTGAAGAAGGCCTTACAGAGTCCAAATGGACACCTGGACTTGTTCCTCCGCTTCCTCCTGGGTCTTTCACTGCAGACCAATCAGAGTCTCCTACGAGGTCTGCTGACTCAGACAGGAAGTAGCTCACAGACCAATCAGGAAACAGTCCAGTTCATCAAGGAGAAGATCAATGAGGATCTGCCTGCAGAGAAAAGCATCAACCTGTTCCACTGTCTGAATGAACTGAAT
>JAUDJI010000475.1:0-13956 GCA_037389245.1 Oryzias sinensis | reverse complement strand
CTTAGCTCCTCATAGGCTGAACCTAAGACAATTCTAAGAACCGTGCAGAGGTCAGAAGGGGTAGGTTGTTGTTCAGCTCTCATCCTAAGGATGGCCTGCTTGGTTTTATAAGGGTCATCCTTGGGGGAAGGAATGGCTTCCGCCACAGACAGGGCCTCAGCCGTAGACCAAGGTCTGGTCACCTGCATTACTGGGCCTCGGCCTGGAAAGCCAGCCAGAGGATCAGGCATCTCAATTAAAGGATAAGCCTGAGCAGAAGAGGGGGGAACATCCTGCGTGTGTGGGTGAAACGGGCGCGTGAGTGTTTCACAGGCCTTATTGTTCCCGCTATCAGCCGGCTGAGCAGCTGCAGACAGCAGAGATTCATAGGAAGGGAGGGGGGCTGTGGGGTGAACAGATAAAGAGCCTGAAGATAAGGTGGTCAAATCTGGATAAAGAACAGAAGGTTCCGAAATGTGTGACTTAGGAGTCGATGTTACAAATGAGAAAGGATTATTTGGCCTTGTAAGTTTAGGAGCAGGCGGAGGCGAGACAAGGGAGGGGGTAACCTCCGTTGTCTGAGTTTGATCATTATTATTCATGAGGGAGGTGCTCCCTGATGCTGAGGATGCCTGGTCATCCAGGCGTTCAGAAAATGCCTGCCTTGATCCTGTAATACTGGCCCTTGACATGCTTGCTACGACATCTGAGTCATCACGAAGCTGTTTTTCTGTTTGATTTTTCATTTGAGCTGCCAGCCGTTTCCGGCTGATAGTAGAAGCTGTGGAGCACCACATCAAAGCACACTGAATCTCTGGATGATCATCCCCATTTTTCTTGCGGCCATGACGCTGTCTAAGAGCAGACAGGAGGGCCTGCGTTTTCCCCGGATCCAACGTGCAGTCAAAACCAAAATCCTTCACCCATTTCTGCGCATACGTGAAAGAATCAATGCGAGACCCATGTTCTTTATGTATAGCTTCGCGGACATGAGTAATATGTCGCCTTTCCTTCTTAGTGAGGTTTTGTGAATGAGCCCCACCCATGTTTTTTTTTTTAGGTTTATGAATGACGATCAGCCACAACGTTCTCAGGAATTCATCGACCACGTCAAGCTTCTACAAAGGCTAGGTCCTTTGCGGACGTGGCTGTCCTGAGAACCAGCTTCTCAATTTCAATCACAAACCAGAGCTCCCACCCAAGTAACCCGTTTTATGGATTCTCCAGCACTGAATCTAATCAGCAGAAAAAGCTTGGAGAATCAGAAAAGAAAACCTAATTATTTGTCAACTGAGTCACTATTTTGTTTTAGAACGAGGCATTGATCAAAGTGAGCACCCACCACAGGAGCTGTCGAAGAGAGCACACTCAGACACAGACAGAGAGGCCTTAGAAGCATCACACACATATTTTCCCCGGAGCTCCGTTTACTCCATGTGCGGCCCACACAGGACCTTCAGCACAAAATTTTGGATACACAGTCCTTTTGTTGTCCTTACAGGACAGTTAGCGTTAAAATTTTTGGACACACAGTCCTTCCGTTGGACACACAGTCCTTCATTCGTCTACACAAGACGTTTAGCCTACAAAAGGCTCTATTAGTCGGTACACGCGGCGGTACCTACACTTCAGACTCGGGCACGCGCAGCACCCTGACTGCAAGCGCTGCCCTGTTCAGCGTGCCCGCGCAGCAGTCAGGCTGCAGCCGTGTCTCTATTCTTCCCCCAAAGTTGATGCACGCACACAAAAAGACACAGACACATTCAAAGTAAGGCCCTAACAAGTATAGAGAGAACAGACTTTCTGTGTGGCGTACTCACTTCAAGCAATGAACCTCGCTATCTGATGAGGGTCCGACGCCGCCGGGGGCATCACCGGATCCAAAGGGCGAGGGCCGCTGATCCTGAAGGCGGATGTGTCAATGCTGAGGCTGTGATCTCAGACCGCTAGCGGTTTTCAGGCAACCCCCCCCCCCCCCCAGGGGCTCCAGCTGTCCTGAGACAGCTGTCCTCCTGCGATGTCCTCCAGCGATGTCCAAGGCGCGCACCAGCCGGCTCGAAAGGACCAAATGTGAGGAAACTGGATTTTCTAGAAAGGACTGTATTGATAAAAATATAATTATTATTAGATTGGTTCGTTTCCCTTTTCAGTTTCCAACACACAGAAATAATGAATAAGACTCAGAGACAGTTACTTAACTTCAGTGAAGATTTACTCCGCACAAAACAGCACAGAGTTGTATGCAGGGTTACAGACAGATGAACAAGATGCATTCAAAGTCCGAACAAAGGGGTTCAGCAAAAGGCCTGGCATATATACCTTGTATTTGCATATTCAGAACCTCATTCGATGGATCATGGTGTGAAAAACACACCCACAGACTGTTGCAGGCTAGATGCTCGAAGGTCAGAGCACCTAAAGTGTCAGATCTCTTGCAGACATTTGCCAGAACGCATACACCAGAACACACAAAGATGAAAAAGGGAGGATGTTAAAGGAATGTTGCGAGACAATAGTCTTGGTTGTGCTCTGTCTGGAGTGTAATATAATTTTGAGATGATAATACATAGTAAATCGAGGTTAAGCCATTAATGTAATAAAAGGTAAAAGTTAGTTTAATAAAATGCAAAAGGGAGTGTCTAACTATTCTGTTTCTAATCATTCCTAACAGGGAGTTGTACGCTTACAACCAGATCTTATGCAGAACAAGGGAAAGGTACTTCTCTGAAATCATTGGAAGTTGCAGCAGCAACTCTCGTGTCCTGTTCACAACAGTAAACAGATTAGCTAACCCTCCAACCCAGCTACCAATAGAACTGGTTTGCACACCTAAATGTAATGAGTTTGCTGTATTCTTTAATGACAAGGTTCAGGGCTTTTAAAAAGCCATCAACTCCACAACACATATAACTATCGAATGGCCACCTACTCACTCTAAACTGACTCACTTTATACCTGTCACTGACCAAACTGTCCAAGAGACCATCACCCGTCTGAGCTCGTCTACATGCTGCCTTGATGTGTTACCCACTAGATTTCTAAAGTCTGTCTTGAACAGTGTGTTGCCATCAATTACTCAAATAGTTAACATGTCTCTTCAATCTGGAATATTTCCAGAGGCCTTAAAAACTGCAGTCATTAAACCTCTCCTGAAGAAGAGCGGTCTTGATCCCACTGTACTGAATAATTACAGACCTATCTCTAATCTGCCATTTTTAGGAAAAGTCCTTGAAAAAGTTGTCTACCAACAGCTCACTGACTTTCTCTTGTTAAACAATTCATTTGATGTTTTCCAGTCAGGTTTTAGACCCCATCATAGCACAGAAACTGCTCTTATCAAGGTAACCAACGACATCCGCCTGAACACTGATGATGGCAAAGTCTCTGTCTTAATCCTGCTAGACCTGAGTGCTGCCTTTGATACTGTTGATCATGGGATCCTTTTGCACAGACTCCAAGACTGGGTTGGCATCTCTGGATCTGCCCTAAGTTGGCTCAAGTCTTATCTAGAAGACAGGAAATATTTTGTTGAAATTGGGAGTTGTGTCTCAGACTACATGGCCTTGACTTGTGGTGTGCCCCAGGGATCGATCCTGGGACCCCTTCTGTTCAACCTCTACATGCTGCCACTAGGGCAGTTAATACGCAGTAATAACATATCTTATCACAACTATGCAGATGATACTCAGATCTATGTGTCACTGACAGCAGGTGAATATGGGCCGGTGGATTCACTCAGCCACTGCCTCCAACAGATCAGTGCGTGGATGCAGAACAACTTTCTCCAGCTAAACTCAGACAAGACCGAAGTTATTGTTTTTGGCCCACAGAAACAAAGAGAAAGTGTCAGTAGCTACCTTCATTCTCTGTCTCTTAAACCCTCAAATCAAGTCAGAAATCTAGGGGTGATCATGGACTCTGACCTGAACTTTAACAGCCATATCAAGTCAGTAACATCAGCGGCATTTTACCATCTGAAAAACATTGCCAAAATCAAAAACATAATCTCAAAGCGAGACCTGGAGATACTTATCCATGCATTTGTCTCCAGTAGGTTAGTCTACTGTAACGGCCTGCTCACCGGCCTCTCCAAACCAGGTGTAAAACAGCTTCAGTACATCCAGAATGCTGCTGCTGGAGTCCTGACCAGAACCAGGAAGTATGATCACATTAGTCCTGTGCTCAGGTCTCTGCACTGGCTCCCTGTACCTCAAAGAATAGACTTCAAAGCAGCTCTGCTTGTGTACAAGTCTCTCCATGGCCGAGCACCAAAGTACATCTCTGACATGTTAGTGCCATATGAACCATCTCGTACTCTGAGGACCTCAGGGGCCGGCCTCCTGTTGATTCCCAGAGTCAGAACTAAACAAGGGGAATCAGCGTTTCAATATTCTGCAGCTAAAATCTGGAACAGCCTCCCTGAAGGCGTAAGACAGGCCTCTTCTGTGTTCATGTTCAAATCTAGACTTAAAACATTTCTGTTTAGCCGTGTATATGACTGAAAGGTCCTATCTGCACTTTTCTTTCCTTTCCTTCCTTTATTTTTAAATCAATTGTCAAATTTTTTCTTTTCTTTTAAAGTAAATTTTACGTTGATTATTTCTATGATGTATTGTGATTTTAATGCATTTCTCTGTTTTGTGAAGCACCTTGAATTACTTTGTGTACGAATTGTGCTCTACAAATAAACTTGCCTTGCCTTGCCTTACCTCATCTGTCTGCCCAGCTGTTGGACAGGACAAGTTAGAAAAAAAAAAAGAAAAAAAAGACAAGCTTTATGTGGCAAGTCGGACACGCCCACTAATTGTGAGGCAGCAGAACACACTTGTGTTAATTGGGTGGCGGTGCTTTAAAAGCTCTCCTCCTCTTCGTTCGGACATGAATTTGTGCTGTGCCATACATCTAAGGCATCGGGAAGTAGAGCGGGGGTTGACAGGCAGGTAAGCCGGGCTTTGAGTTCTCTGAACCGAATAGGGAGTGGGAGCTTACAAGTAAACTTGTTCACAGCTCCATGCACACAAATCGGCCAGACTTTGGCGCATCTGCAGCGTAGCGGCGATAATCTGCAAGCGTGACGTGACTCTGTTCACCTAGATCCGCCCTCCTCTCAGTGACCGGTATGTTTAACTGGCTTCCACCTGCACATACAAGTAAGGCTCCTGCAAACTATTTTTCTTTTGTCTTCAGGAACGTGTTTTAGGCTGCACGCCCTTCTCTCCCCGCAATTAGGGGTTTAAGCTGCTGCTTTGCTTTTATTGTTTTTATTGTGATTTCTGTCCGGGTCCCACCCCCGCCACGACGGAACCGGTTGGAGCGAACGCCCAGCTCACGGAGACCTCGTTGCTGTGGCATCTCACCTGACTGTGGACGACTCCCACCAGCTGATCGGCGGTGGTTGGGCGACATACCAGCGCCCGGAACACTAATCATCTTTTTAATCTTTATTTTTTGTGTCTTTTATTGATATTGTCAATTTTATTCTTGTTTCAGGAGGTAGGAGGCAGAGGTGGTGGACTGCTGTGTCTGGTGGTGGGTCCCAGTGTGCAGTGTGGTTTCCCTCACGTGTGCAATGATTCACAAAGGGGTGTTCGCATTGTTTTTACGCTGTTTTTAGCCACCTCGGTAAGCTCCTCCTCCAGAACATTTTTAACTGACTTTTATCAAGGATTGTTTTATTGAAAGGTTTCTTAGTATTGTTTTTAACTGAATTCTAATAAATTATATTTTAAAACAAACCACAGCCTCTGCATTGGTTTAGAGCAGGACCTGCACCTGCCTTACTTTAAAATCTTTTCCTGGAGCTCAGCAGCCCCAGGTGGCATTGTCTACCCGTTTTCTCGTGCTGCCACATTTAGCTGGTATTTTTGTTAGAACTGAGCGACTTTATCAGCAGAATTAAGAACAAGAAAGTGAAGACTTTGAACACTTCTGATTGGTCAGACTGATGACATGTGATTAAGCCTTCAAGAATGATTGGTGGAGACAGTAAAGGGGCGGGACTTTTCCTTACACACTTATAGCTGCAGCTAAATCGCGGTATCCTCGTTCTTATCAAAATGTCTTTAATATAATTAAATAAACACAAAGAAAAAGTATTTTATGATCTTTTATATTCCTAACTACTCAGTGTTTTATCAGGACCTGTTTGGATGAACACAGAGCTGAAATCCTGGAGAGGGAAAATGTTTTTAAATCAGTTAATGAGGGCAATTTCCCACGGCACACTGGTTGAAAAAAACTGGTCTAGGAGAACTGGACAGTGAGTGTGATGTCACCCATAAAAAAAGGTTTACTTCCAGCTCCAACCAAATGAAATCCATTCAGCAGACATTTTTTCATGATATGGATGTTGCCATGTTGGAACCAGAAATAGTCAGTAAGCAGTGACTGGTTCGAGTCGATCTGAATGAAATTGCATTTCTGAGTATTTCTTCATTCAAATTATTTCTTCCTTCTCCTGCTATTTGGATGTCCTCACCCCTACCACCTGAAAGTGTGCTACATGAAATAAGACCAAAAGAAAAGACACAAAGTCCCACTAAAGAAGTTCTCCACATTTGACCCATCCCCTGGGGGAGCGGTGAGTTGCAGACGAGCCGCGCTGGGGAGGCAGCAGCATTAAGGGTCTTGCCCAAGGGCCCTCACTGGGTGATGTTGATTGCTTGCCACTGATATGGTAATTGTCCCATTACCATTTGCCAAAAACGGGTATTCTAAAAAATATAATGACTGAGTATTAGCTGTTTATTTCTCTATAGAAGTCTATAGGATGTTGGCGTCTTGGAACCAGCAGATGCTTTCTGTTTCTTTTTGGAACCTGAGGATGGGGATTCAATTTCTTTTTTCAATTCAATTTTATTTGTATAGCCCAAAATCACAACAGTCGTCTCGATGGGCTTCGAAGTAAAACATGAACTCAAAAGGATCACGAATACAAAGAGTTCAATAGGAAAATACTAAAATGGACTAACAAACTGACTAAGCTATACTGGCATCCCTGCCCTTAGACCCCCCTTCTCTGTGAGGAAAAACTCCTAAAAAAAACGGATTCCGGAAAAAACGAAGAAACCTCAGGGGTCTCCACATGAAGGAGGGATCCTCCCCCAGGACGGACAGGCGATTTACCAGAACTCTTAGAGAAGAATTAACTTATCTAAATCTACAACTACATATATAAAGTCCAGCAGACTTTAGGGGTGGAGGGGTGGGAATTCGCAAAGAGCCAGTGTCCCTATTCTGAATTAAATATTTTTGTGCGTTTTCTTCTGTTTAAAAAGCTTTTCTTTATGTAACTCAATTGACTTTTTAATTTTAACCCTCGTGCTATCCTAGGCACTTTAACGTTGCGATTTGAGTCATCTAGACCCACTAGACAGAGCTCTGAACCTTTTTTCTTCAATGATTTGTGATCTTCACTGGTGTCCATGGATTACATGAAATCTTTCCACCTTTATCCACCTTTGTCACGGTAGGAAGAAAACACGTCAATGTAAGGGTGGGGTCATCTAAGATAGGACAAGGGTTACAAATTCATTTAAGGAGAAAACTCAGATGTTCAAAAACCCAAACACTGAAGTGTCTGTTCACATTCACATAGTACTAGTAATTACGATGGAATGCTGTCAATGCTGGCATAAATGAGAAAACAGAATTTTCTTCTTCCAAACAGAAAAATAGATGAAATTCACAAGTTCGAAAAACATAAAAAATAAATAATACGAAGTAATTGTTAAAAAAAATGCATCTTCCCACCCCTCAGCCTCAGTAAATAGTGAAGGGAAGTGGTTCTACTCCGAGCTGGAGGTGTGACCTTTCAGTGGTCTGAAACGGGAATTGCTCACTGACTGACAAGTCTTCCAGCTCACATCACCTCCAACAAAGTGTGAAGCTTGTGTTTCAGTGTTTTCACTCAGTAATGAGATTAAACACCAAAACAGAGGATGTTCTTTTCATGAAATGCTTCCTGTAAACTATCACAGGACGGAGGATCTCAGAATTGTTCTTATTAATACTTTGGATGAAAGACAGATGTTGAAAATGAATATATTTAGTTTAAGCCAAATTGAAATAGTCCTAGTACAGTGTTCCCCTGCTTATTCACGTTTCACTATTTGTGGTTTCACGTATTCCCAGATGTTTTTTTCGGTCACGTGACTCCTAAAATTTATCAGAAAAGCTCAGTCAACTGCTTGTGTGAAACTTTTCCATCTGAGGAAGGTGCTGCAAAATTTCTGAGGAAGGGTGGTGGAGATGAAGAGCACGCTGACCCGTTGGCCTCCAACAGCTGGTTCTACCGCTTCTTAAATCACTATAGCTGAAGTTTGTGCCTCTGCACAGAGAAATGGCATTAACTGACTCAGAAGCGGACGGAAAATATCCTGAAACGCTGAGGAATATAATCATGGAGAATAATTATCATCCGGATGAAGGAATTGGGGATGAAACTGGCCTCTTCTGGAAGACATGCTGCTGCCAGACTGTGGCGTCGTGCCTGACACTAAAATCCCACTGCAGGACCTCTCGCCCTTAACTGCTCCTGGTTTTAGGGCCCAGAGTGACACTCCTAATGTGCGTTTTAGAGTACCCAATGTCTATTGCTCTGAATTTAAAAAAGTAAAATAAAATCTTTATGTTGAGCAGTGTTTTTTAATAAATGTTTTACAAAGCATCAGAAATGTTTCAGAAGGGTTTGTAATGAGTACAAATCAGACATTGACAATCTTCGGCGCAGGGGTGGGGGGGCTCTCCTGTTTGCAGATTAATGTTATTCATGAGTGTATATAGTCCCTAACCCCTGCAAATATGGGGGGGGGGGGATACTGTAATGTTATTATTCATGGTTGGCTCTAGTTTAATTATCGCATTCTTCAGCATTTTTTTACTTAGCAGATTGAACAGAGTGCAATTTTCGTCTACTAAATGTAAAGACCCACTCCGATGACAAGGGTGTTTTTGGTGTTTATGTTTTTTTTTTTACTTTTGTTTTATCCCACAATGGGGAAACTGTTCTCCACATTTGACCCATCCCCTGGGGGGAGCGTTGAGCTGCAGACTAGCCACGACAGCTGGCTAGGGAGGGCTGGGATCGATGCGGTTGTTAAGATGACCTGCTTTACCGCCTGAGCTAAACTGCCGTCATTATAAAATGTTCTTTTCTGATTATGGAGGACATATATTAGCACAATTAAGCTTAAAATTGCATTTCTGAGTATTTATTTATTTGTTATGACACAGTAGAAGACGAAAAAATACAGTTGGAAAAGCTTTTATTAATGATGTAGAAGCTATAATAGGCGGGCCAAAGTCACCCTGCTCTGCTCCATTCTGATGCATCCACTGTCAGACTAATAGATCCAAATAGATTTTCCTCATCTGAGCTGGAATCTGGATCTAAACTGCACGGCTGAATCACTCCAATAGTGCTCACCATTTTTGTTGCACTGGTAATGTTAGCTGCAGTGCGTTTAAGCTAGCGGGAGAGTATGTAAACAGAGAGCTCTCAGCAACTGGGAAGGGAAGGGGGGCGGGCCTGCTTTTTGCCAACAGACCTCACCTAAGAGGTAAGTTTCTGATAAACTACAGCAGCTCTGCAGAAACTATGTCCTAGAAAACAACATGTTTGTTTTATTTTGGCTAAAAAAGACACATTTATAATTAAAAGACCACTGTAAATGCTTTGACAACAGATCAAAAGATAGTTGGAGAAGGACTTTAAAGGTACTTAAGTTTTCAGAGCCGTGGTTTCTGTGGATAAACTCTTTGTAGATGGAAGGCTCTTCCGAGACCCAGAGATCACCCCCTGGCTTTGCTGAAGATCTGACATCCGTGCTGCGCTGAAAACAGCAAAGGCTAAACGTGTTGAATGAATGAAACCGGCTCATCAATCATCCACACCTCCATCTCGTTGAAGCAGTTTAAGTTTTCTCCCCTCTCATGTTTCTGTTGTTTTTCTTGTTATGTTTGTTTCTTTCTGTTTTTCTTTACCTCTTTCTAGTTTCCCCCTCTCTCCCCCCCTCGTCATATGTAAATTATCCAAAGGCAACACGTCCCCCGGTAAGTTGTTTTTTATTTATGCACGGAACGGGCACGCGCCCGCAGACAAGCGCGCACACGGGCAAGCACACGCGAACCAGCTCACATCCGCGGACATCCCGCAAACACCTCACATAAGCCCACATAGGACACATGCAACATGCAGCTCACACATTCAGGAAACGCGCACGCACACAAACGCACAGTGTTTCTTCATCGATCAGCGGGCACGCGCACATGGACCGGCACACACTCTATTTAGCCCTACATTCTCTTGGTCAGAGCAGTTATGAACAGTCTTAACATCGTTAGCTGGAATGTGCGTGGGCTTGGCTCTGGGCCAAAGAGATTGAAAGTGTTATCTCACCTGGATGATCTTAAAGCAGATATAGCTCTACTGCAGGAGACCCATTTATGTACACAATCTCAGATCTCAGGACCTCCTGTGCAGCTCAAAATTTCCAGTCATATATTCTTCTAGTTATAACTCCAAGAAAAGAGGAGTTGCTGTTTTGATTAATAAAAACATTACATTTACTCATAAGGATACAGTTACTGACCCAGAAAGTAGATTTGTAATTATTAATATATCCATTCAGAATAAGGACTATTGCATAGCCAGTATCTATGACGACTCTTCCTTCTTTCACAGACTCTTCACCTCACTCTCAGTTCACTCTGACTCCACAATCATTATAGGAGGAGACGTCAACCTTGTTTTGGACCCTGAACTTGACAGACTCAGCACAGCAGCAAACCAGCGTACATGGAGGTCTGCAAGTATTCTAAAGCAGTACATGAATGATCGGGGTCTCTGCGACACTTGGCGCTCATGTCATCCAAACACTAAGGGGTTCACCTTTTTCTCTCCAGTTCACCACTCACACTCCCGTTTAGACTATTTATTAATCAGTAACTCTCTTTTAAAAGAAATGAAAAATTCCAACATTCATCCGATTATTATCAGTGATCATGCACCAGTCTCTGTAAATATTTCTAGGGAAATATCCACACCCTCAGGTACAACCTGGAGGTTTAATATGTCTCTGTTAAAGGACCAGGAATTTCTTGATGTCACGGTGGTGGGGTGGCTCGAGAGCCGGTTGGACCCAGATGCAGAGGCGGAGGCACACAGTTCCAGGGCAAGGGGTTTAATTACAAACAAAAGGCGCTGCAGAGCAGGATGATGAAACAAAAACAAAAACTCACTGTGGCGTGGCGAGAAACATGGAACATGGCATGACATGAACACCAGACAGGAATAATGGACCAACACAGGAGGAAGGCAGAGACAAGACTTAAATACAGACAGGGCAGACAAGACACAGGTGGACACGATCAGGGCTGATGGGGACCAAAGGAAGTAAAACTGCAGTTAAATGACATCATTAATAAAAAAACACAATTTCAAATACAAAGGCTACACTTGAAAGATTTGAAAACTCTAATAAATCTGGCAAATTTCTGGCTAATCATCTTAAAATTAATAGAGAAAAATCATCAATCACCTCTATTACAGACCAAACAGGAAATGTCACTCATGACCCGGTCAAAATTAATAACGCATTTGAAAACTTTTATAAAAACTTGTACACACCACAGATCAACCCGTCAGAGCAAAGTATTGACTCATTTCTTAATAATGTAAACCTACCCAGGTTAAATGAGGATCAAACACAAACTTAGACTCTCCGCTCTCGTTGTCTGAACTTCATGAAGCTCTGTTACTTATGCCTAATGGTTAAGCACCAGGGCCTGACGGCTTTCCTGCTGAGTTTTATAAAGAATTCTGGGAACAGCTGGCACCAACGTTTTATGAAACGGTCACATCTATCAATGAAAGCCAATCACTACCACCTAACATGAACTCAGCCAACATAATCCTTCTTCTAAAACCAGACAAAGATCCCAATAGTCCTTCAAGCTATCGCCCTATTTCTCTAATCAATGCAGATGTTAGCTTTTGACAGAGTAAACTGGAAGTTCCTCTTTGCTGCCCTCCATAAGTTTGGTTTTGGAAAATCATTCATCAAATGGATCAAAATATTACATCTCAACCCCAATGCATCAGTTAGAACTAATAAACAGACTTCCAACAGGTTTTTTCTCAGAAGAAGAACCAGACAGGGTTGCCCACTCTCTCCTTCTCTTTTTGCTATATTTATTGAGCCTCTAGCTGCAGCAATAAGACAGAATGAGAGCATTATAGGAATAAAAACCAAACACAGCCATCATAAAATTAGTCTCTATGCAGATGACATATTACTGTTTTTAAGTAATTTACATTCTGTAAATGAAACGGCAACAATCATTAATGAATTCTCCTCTATATCAGACTATTCCATTAATTGGAATAAGTCTGTTTTATTACCACTGAACAATAATGCAGAGCAAAGATTCACAATACCAGTTAAATCAGGAAATATCAAATATCTAGGTATCTACTTTTCCCCCAAACTATCAGAACTGGTGCAGCTAAACCACACCCCATTACTGAAAAACATACAGGACGATCTAACACGCTGGACCAACCTGCCTTTGTCCCTTATGGGCAAGGTAGCCACGGTAAAAATGAAAATCTTACCCAAAGTTAATTATCTCTTCTCAATGATTCCCACACAACCGCCATTAAAATGGTTCAAAGCATTAGACTCATCCATATCAAGCTTTCTATGGAACAACAGACCTGCAAGAATTTGTCTAAAAACTTTAAAATCTGCAAAAAGCTGTGGAGGATTAGAATTACCTAACTTCCACAATTACTTTCTTGCAAATAGATTACAATACATCTTAAAATGGTTAAAAAATAATCCAGAAACCAACTCATGGTTAGACTTGGAACAGGCGTTATGTGGAAAGATCAACCTGGCAGATCTTCCATTTATTAGCCAAACAGTCAAAAAACAGGATTGTTTCAAAAGTACTAATATAAATGCCACTTTAACAGCCTGGTGGGAATTTCTCAAAATATCAAAATCCTCAATTCAACCGTGCAAAATGACACCCATCTAGAACAACACAGACATTCTTATAAACAAAAAAATTATCCACTTCCCAGCTAGGCAAGCAGGGGGCATAAAACAACTAGAGCACGTAATTATTGATAGAAGATTCATAACTCCCCAGGAACTTCAAGACAAACATGGAATAAATAACTTCTTGGAATATCAACAACTTAAATCAACTATTACTAAAAAGTTTAAATACAGACACAACGATTTAAAGCTACCAGATGTAGTTACCACTCTGATTAATTTCTCAATGAATAGAACTCTCTCCAAAATATACAAACTTTTATGTAATTTAGATAACAATATTTCACTTCCAACAACAAAATGGGATGCGGATTTGAGCATCAGCACAGATGAAAGCTTCTGGTCAGAACTTTGTCTAAACAGCTTTAAACTGACAAAAAGTCCAAATCTGCAGCTAATCCATTTCAAAACTCTTCACAGAATTTACTACACTGGACAGAGGATGTTCAAGATGGGTCTCAGTAACTCAGACATTTGTCAGTACTGTGACAGTAATCTACCCGACAATTACATGCATGCACTGTGGTTCTGCACGCCTGTCCAGGCTCTCTGGCAGCAGGTATGTGCCGATCTATCAGTCTGGCTTAAGGTTTCAATCACTGCTTCACCGTCACTTTGTGTGCTTGGTGACATGAGTGCCATCGATGTAGAAGGAGGATTAGGCTCTATCATTTTCATAACTCTTTGCATTGCTAAAAAAACTATTTTAATAAATTGGAAAAGCAAGAAAAATATAAATATAAGTCAACACAGAAATCTGGTGTTTGATCATATCAGCTTGGAAAAAATGTCGGCCCAAGGTTCAAGTAACTTTGAAAGAATTCGGTCTCTCTGGTTTCCCATAGCTAACTCCATGACTTAGGGGGTGGGGGGGCCTGGTCGTCGCTGCTCCTTGCCCTTCTGCTGTGGG
>JAUDJI010000474.1:0-13956 GCA_037389245.1 Oryzias sinensis | reverse complement strand
CAGTGCAAGCAGCTTATAAAATAATAAACAAACAACATAAATGAAATGGATAAAATGACGGAAATAATGAGAATAACGATGACCAGCCCCCCCATCCCCTAAGTCATGGAATTAGCTATGGGAGACCAGAGAGACTGAATTCTTTCAAAGTTACTTGAACTTGGGGCTGACATTTTTTCCAAGCTGATCTGATCAAGCAGCAGATTTCTGTGTTGACTTATATTTATATTTTTCTTGCTTTTCCAATTTATTAAAATAGTTTTTTTGGCAAAACAAAGAGTTATGAAAATGATAGAGCCTAATCCTCCTTCTACATCGATGGCACTCATGTCACCAAGCACACAAAGTGACGGTGAAGCTGTGATTGAAACCTTAAGCCAGACTGATAGATCGGCACATACCTGCTGCCAGAGAGCCTGGACAGGCGTGCAGAACCACAGTGCATGCATGTAATTGTCGGGTAGATTACTGTCACAGTGCTGACAAATGTCTGAGTTACTGAGACCCATCTTGAACATCCTCTGTCCAGTGTAGTAAATTCTGTGAAGAGTTTTGAAATGGATTAGCTGCAGATTTGAACTTTTTGTCAGTTTAAAGGTGTTTAGACAAAGTTCTGACCAAAAGCTTTCATCTGTGCTGATGCTCAAATCCGCATCCTATTTTGTTGTTGGAAGTGAAATATTATTATCTAAATTACATAAAAGTTTGTATATTTTGGAGAGAGTTTTATTCATTGAGAAATTGATCAGAGTGGTAACTACATCTGGTAGCTTTAAATCGTTGTCTCTGTATTTAAACTTTTTAGTAATAATTGATTTAAGTTGCTGATATTCCAAGAAGTTATTTATTCCATGTTTGTCTTGAAGTTCCTGGGGAGTTATGAATCTTCTATCAATAATGTTAGGAATAATTAGAAATAGAATAGTTAGAAACTCCCTTGTTACTATTATTACATTTACCTATACCTTTTATTACACTTATGGTTTAAACTTATTTCACTGAATATGTATTATCATCTCAAAATTATATTACATCCTAACACAGCACAACCAAGCTATTGTCCTCACAAGTTTCTCCTCATCCTCCCTTTTTACTTTTTGTGTGTTCTGGTGTTTGTGCTCTGGCAAATGTCTGTGGGAACATCAGAGAGATCTGACACTTGAAGCTTTATGACCTTCAAGTATCCAGCCTGCAACAGCATGTGGGTGGGTTTTTCTCACCATAGATCTTCAGACCATCCTCTGAATATGTAAATGCCAGGTATATATACCAAGCCCTTTTCTGAGTGTCTTTGTTCGGACTTTGAATGCATCTTGCTCATCTGTCTGTAACCCTGCGTACAAATCTGTGCTGTTTTGTGCGTAGTAAATCTTCACTGAAGCTAAGTAACTGTCTCTGAGTCTTATTCATTATTTCTGTGTGTTGGAAACTGAAAAGGGAAAAGAACCAACCTAATAATAATATTTTTATTAATACAGTCCTTTCTAGAAAATCCAGTTTCCTCACATTATTATGTGCTCTAGTTGTTTTATGTCCCCTGCTTGCCAAGCTGGGAAGTGGATAATTTTTTTTTGTTTATGAGGATGTCCGGGTTGTTCCAGATGGGTGTCATTTTGCACGGTTGAATTGATGATTTTGATATTCCCACCAGGCTGTTAAAGTGGCATTTATATTAATACTTTTGAAACAATCCTGCTTTTTAACTATTTGGCTAATAAATGGAAGATCTGACAGGTTGATCTTTCCACATAACGCCTGTTCCAAGTCTAACCATGAGTTGGTTTCTGGATTATTTTTTAACCATTTTAAGATGTATTGTAATCTATTTGCAAGAAAGTAATTGTGGAAGTTAGGTAATTCTAATCCTTCACATCTTTTTGCAGATTTTAAAGTTTAGACTAATTCTTGCAGGTTTATTGTTCCATAAAAAGCTTGATATGGATGAGTCTAATGTTTTGAACCATTTTAATGGTGGTTGTGTGGGAATCATTGAGAAGAGATAATTAACTTTGGGTAAGATTTTCATTTTTACCGTGGCTACCTTGCCCATAAGGGACAGAGGCAGGTTGGTCCAGTGTGTTAGATCGTCCTGGATGTTTTTCAGTAATGGGGTGTAGTTTAGCTGCACCAGTTCTTATATTTTGGGGGGAAAATAAATACCTAGATATTTTATATTGCCTGATTTAACTGGTATTGTGAGTCTTTGTTCCATATTCCTGTTGAGTGGTAATAAAACAGACTTATTCCAATTAATGGAATAGTCTGATATAGAAGAGAATTCATTAATGATTGTTGCCGTTTCATTTACAGAAACCCTGTCTAGTTCCTCTTCCAAGAAAAAACCTGTTGGAAGTCTGTTTATTAGTTCTAACTGATGCATTGGGGTTGTGATATAATATTTTGATCCAATAGATTGAATGATTCTCCAAACCCAAACTTATGGAGGGCAGCAATGAGGAACTTCCAATTTACTCTATCAAAGGCTTTTTCAGCATCCAGTGATAGTATAGTCATTTCCTGGTTTTTGATGGTGGCAAAGTCTATTATGTTAACGAGTCTGCGGACATTGTCATCCGAGTGTCTGCCTTTGATGAATCCAGTTTGATCAAAGTGAATTATGTGAGGAGTGACTTTTTCTATTCTCTGTGCTAGTGCTTTGCAGATAATTTTTACATCTGCATTAATTAAAGAAATGGGGCGATAGCTTGAAGGACTCGTGGGGTCTTTGTCTGGTTTTAGAAGAAGGATAATGTTGGCAGAGTTCATGTTAGGTGGTAGAGATTGGCTTTCATTGATAAATTTTACCGTTTTATAAAACGTTGGTGCCAATTGTTCCCAGAATTCCTTATAAAACTCTGCAGGAAAGCCGTCGGGTCCTGGTGCTTTGCTGTTAGGCATAAGTAACAGAGCTTCATGAAGTTCAGACAACGAGAGCGGAGAGTCTAAGTTTGTGATTTGATCCTCATTTAACCTGGGTAGGTTTACATTATTAAGAAATGAGTCAATACTTTGCTCTGACGGATTGATCTGTGGTGTGTACAAGTTTTTATAAAAGTTTTCAAATGCGTTATTAATTTTGACCGGGTCATGAGTGACATTTCCTGTTTGGTCTGTAATAGAGGTGATTGATGATTTTTCTCTATTAATTTTAAGCTGATTAGCCAGAAATTTGCCAGATTTATTAGAGTTTTCAAATCTTTCAAGTCGTAGCCTTTGTATTTGAAATTGTGTTTGTTTATTGATGATGTCATTTAACTGCAGCTTTAAATTTTTCAGGTCGCCCAGTATGTGTTCCTGTGCAGAAGCAGCATAAGCAGTCTCCAGGGTTTTGATTTTATTTTCTAATTCTAATAAATCTGCTTTCTCTTTGCGTTTTTTGTGCGTTGAATAAGAAATGATTTTCCCTCTCATGACTGCCTTTGCTGTTTCCCACAGAATGCACGGTGAGATGTCTGGAGTATTGTTGAATTCTAGGAAGGTTGCCCACTCTTTTTTAAAGAATTCAAGAAATTCCTGGTCCTTTAACAGAGACGTATTAAACCTCCAGGTTGAACCTGAGGGTGTCGATATTTCCCTAGAAATATTTACAGAGACTGGTGCATGATCACTGATAATAATGGGATGGATGTTGAATATTTTTTAAAAGAGAGTTACTGATTAATAAATAGTCTAAACGGGAGTGTGAGTGGTGAACTGGAGAGAAAAAGGTGAACCCTTTAGTGTTTGGATGACATGAGCGCCAAGCGTCGCAGAGACCCAGATCATTCATGTACTGCTTTAGAATACTTGCAGACTGCCATGTACGCTGGTTTGCTGCTGTGCTGAGTCTGTCAAGTTCAGGGTCCAAAACAAGGTTGACGTCTCCTCCTATAATGATTGTGGAATCAGAGTGAACTGAGAGTGAGGTGAAGAATCTGTGAAAGAAGGAAGAGTCGTCAACATTCGGACCATAGATACTGGCTATGCAATAGTCCTTATTCTGAATGGATATATTAATAATTACAAATCTACCTTCTGGGTCAGTAACTGTATCCTTATGAGTAAATGTAACGTTTTTATTAATCAAAACAGCAACTCCTCTTTGCTTGGAGTTATAACTAGAAGAATATATGAATGGAAATTGTGAGCAGCACATGAGGTGATTCAATGGATTCGATAAATGGGTCTCCTGCAGTAAAGCTATATCTGCTTTTAGACCACACAGGTGATTTAACACTTTCAATCTCTTTGGCCCAGAGCCAAGTCCACGCACATTCCAGCTAACGATGTTAAGACTGTTCATAACTGCTCTGACTGAAAAGGTGTAAAGCTAAGTAATGCGTGTGTGCAAGTGCATGTGCATGCGTGCGCGTGAACGTTTTCTGGCTATGTGAGCTGCGTGTCGCGTGTGTCCTATGAGAGCCGGTGTGAGGTATTTGCAGTTTGTCTGTCATGATTTTCAGGCGAGACAGACCCAGACGCTGGAACTCAGAATGATCAGACAGGTAAGTAACTTGGTAAGTGAGTTTTAATCACAGGAAAGGTTGATGAGAGTAATCCTTTGAAAGGAGGGAATCCAGACGTGGCTCGTGGCGAGGCCACAACCACTCTAGAACCAGCAGTAAGATGCTTTCTCCTCAGCGGAAAAAGTATTTTTCTTCTACGGGGGATTTCTGCTGGGAACTGGTCATTAACGCTGAAATGCGTTCCTTTCAGTTCCCGTCCGCAGCCCTTCACCAGCTCCTTCTGTTTAAAATGTTCGAATTTGGCCTAAATAGGACGCGGGTGCTGGTGGTCGGATCTTCTTCCTCCGAGGCGGTGAACCCTGTGGAAAGAGATCTTCTGCACCTCTTCCTTGATTGAATTGAATTCATACTTTTTAAATCTGTGTGGTCAGTGCTCAGGTCCGCGGAAGGCGAAAATGCTGCTACGTAGTCCTCAGAACGTCTATGTTTGACAGCCTCAGCATTGTAGAGTAAATGCAAAAATTGGATACGGGTCACTTTTAAAAGATGACGTAAGTGGGTCGTCAAAAAAATCGGATGTTGTTTCTCTTTCGGCTTTTCCCATCAGGGGTCGCCACAGCGAATGAGTCGCATGGTAAACTTGCCAATGTTTTACGCCGGATGCCCTTCCTGATGCATCCCTCTCAAAGCAACTGGGCTTGGGACCGGCACAGAAGTAGAGAAGGGAACAGGGAGCAGCCCGGATTCCAACCCTGGTTTCACGGACGGAAGACGCCGCAAACCAGCACGAGCTAAACCGGCTCCCCATCCAAAAAATCGGATATAGTCAGAAAATGGGATTTTGGCATCAAGACCTGCAGTGTAAATGCAGCATAAGATACCCCAATAGGCTGGATACTCCAAACTGCTGTTGGTCTGGACCACAGTCAGTGATCAACCCTACCCAAAGGTGCAGAGACATCAACTCTTTCATCTGCAGGAACTCAAGTGAACAACTCCAGAATCACAGAGTCCAACACATGAGTTATGGTAAACTATATTAGTTCTTGATCCCTGGCCCAAAAAGCCAGATTCCACATCAGGAGACTGGGTTGCCATGAAACCACCTTTGACTGCCACCCAAACCCCTTAGCTCATGGCCTATACAAGCTCTCCTGCAGGTGGTAGGAAGAGAAAGTAGTGATCCCCAATCCTCCCTTTGGGTTGACGTTGCTGTGGCAGATGAGAAGAGTTTTGGCCCCCAGCATTCTCCTGCAATTACCAACCCCAGACCTGACTCCAGGGTGGGGCTTTAATACCACCAATGCAGGAAGCATAACTCATCATTGGTATAGTTCTAAACTGCTGTTTGTTGGACTCAATTTCTGTCTTGTAGAGTCTACTAGAAGCTGTAACTCTTGTGTTATCCTAGGCACTTTAACGTTGGGAGTCGGGTCATCTAGACCCACTAGACAGTGCTCTGAACCTTTTTCACAGACGTTAACGTTTTGGACTGTGACCAGTTTCTGGGATTCTGGTTTAGGATTACGGATCACAGACTCCTCACTGAACCGTCCTGGAAGTCTCTGCTTCTGTAGACCTCAGTCTGAGGTGGTTCAGTCTCCTGTAGGGACTCTGGTGACGGATCAACACTAGACTGACCGTGTCCTTCTGAGAAACATCCAATGATGTTTGAGGGTGTTTCTAAGAGGTTTGTCTCAATAAGACCCTAAAGGTTCTGTCAGAATGCATCACTTGATTCTTTTACCTGATCAGGTTTAGTGGGAGGATGGAGACTAGAACCTGTTTAGAAAGACGATGTTGATGACCTTCATGGGGTCAGGGCTCCTTTTTCTTACTGTTCAGGTTTTACTTTTACATTTGATTCTCTGTTTGATGGTGAATATTTTCCTTTAGCATAAATTCTTGAACACATATCTTTCTCTAAAAAAGACCATGTCTGGGCTCTTCAGTGCTGGTGAAGATGTGAAACCTGAGCGTTCAGGTTCCTGCAGGTCTCCACCACAAACAGCTCTGGTTTCCAACTTCAGTCCTGCAGCATCAGTTATTCAGACCTTCAGAGGAAACCTCCTCTTCTTCTTTTTCCCGCTCTCGTCTCTGTCGACCTTGGACTCCCTCAATGTCTCCAGATTTTTCTACACACCTTGACTTCAGCAAACATCTCAGCCTCCTTCAAACGTCTTAACAGTATCTAGTTCTCTCCAGCTTTGGGTTTCATCCAGACCACAATAATTGCACAGACACTGGTGTCAGACACACATGCACATAGTCTATGCATGCTCTCCAGCTGCAGACCAGTGGACTTTGTTGTTTGTGGTTGTGCATGTCTGTTTTTTAGCAGAGGCGTTGATGTAAAGGTGCATCTGGTTTAGCAGAAGTGTTACCCACAGAGACGTGTGGGTAACACTTCTGACTGTGAAGCTTCCTGACCAGAAGAACCAGCAGAGACTCTGTACTGCCAGCTTTATTCATCTCAGGACAAACATTTACAGCAACATCAACCAAGTCTGTTTCAATAAAGATTTTAGGATTCAAATATAGACATCTTCACATTAAAAACAGTTCTGGTTTCAGGTTCTGAGAGGATCCGCTTGAGTCCAGAAGCTTCTAAAATGAGACAACTATCTCAGTGACGAGTAGATGACAACTGGATCTGATGGAGGATCTGAAAACACACACACACACACACACACACACACACACACACACACACACACAACACACACACACACACACACACACACACACACACACACACACACACACACACACACACACACACACACACACACACACACACACACACACACACATACACACACACACACACACACACACACACACACACACACACACACACACACACACACACACACACACACACACACACACACAGCAGAATTTAATCAACCTTCATCACTTTAGCTCAGGCATGTCCAAAGTCCGGACTGTGGTCAAATTCTACCACCCTTCCTGTCATAAATTCAATAATATGTGCCCCCCCCCCCCCCTCGGGTCCTTTCTAAGAACTGTGTGTAGATTTCTTAAATGTAATTGGCTAAAGTAAGTTTTTAGCTATAGTAAAGCTGTGGCAGTGCTGTCTTTGACACTTTCTAGCTGTAAATAAAAATAAAAAGTTGACAGAGAGGACCATCACTTCCAGGACTAGAGGACACTGATTAGATTTGTGTCAGTGAAACATGAAAGACCTGTGTCTGCCTGATGTGACCAGAGACTGTAGCTGTTTTCTGGGATTTAAATGAGACATGACCAGATCAGACATGCTAACTGCTACAAGCTAACTAGGAGTTAATCATGTGAAAAAAGGACAAACTCACAAACACATTTAGATGTATTCCTGTTTTATTTGAAGTATGGCCATTGCAGTTAAATGTTCACTAAAGTTCCACTCTATCATCTTCTGATCTGTTTCCAAAGTGTTCCAGTGGTCTGATTATGATGATGGTGATGATGATGATGATGATGATGATGATGATGATGATGATGATGATGGATGGTGATGGTGATGGTGATGATGATGGTGATGGTGATGGTGATAGTGATGGTGATGGTGATGGTGATGGTGATGAGTGATGAGTGATGGTGATGGTGATGGTGATGGTGATGGTGATGGTGATGGTGATGGTGATGGTGATGGTGATGGTGATAATTGATGGTGATGGTGATGGTGATGGTGATGGTGATGGTGATGGTGATGGTGATGAGTGATGGTGATGGTGATGGTGATGGTGATGGTGATGGTGATGATGATGATGATGATGATGATGATGATGATGATGATGATGATGATGATGATGATGATGATGATGATGATGATGATGATGATGATGATGATGATGATGATGATGATGATGATGATGACATTTTAAGCCAAAATCCAAAAACCTGAGTCGTTATCAGGTTTCAGGTTTCTGCAGGGCGGGACTGTTGGTGCAGAGTAGGCCTGCCCCTACTTCCCATCATCCCTTTATTTACACTCTAGCTTATCTCACAACCTAAAGCTAAAATTAGTGGTAAAAACAAGCGACCTTAATATTTTCCTGCAGTTATTTTTTTCACTGTTAATGTTACAGGAGGTGGGAGGGGCTGTGAGATAGTTGAATGGAGTGTGAGCAGATGGATGATGGGAGTAGGGGTGAGCACTTCATCAGAGTCCATGTGCGTCAAGATGATCTGAGTGGGACTGGAAATCTATCTGCATTTATTTTTATTAAAATAGTCCAAAGACTGTCAGGCCTGATGTTTGGGCCTGTTGTTAGACGTTAGGACATTCCTGCTTCATCTGGTTGGATGAAAGAGCTTGGAGCCACAGAAAGGAAGCAGATTCAGCTCAGACAGACTGAAGAACAGAGAATTTTAGTCAGGAAGGAATCTGGTTCTCCTGCAGAACTATTTCCGAATTTGTTTCCAGACATGGTTCCAAACTCTCAGTCTGTTCAGCTCAGACTGCTCTGTTTGTGACAGTCACATGGTCTGACCTGTGTTCAGATGAAGCCAGATCAACCACAGATCTGCAGCTTCCTCTCAGAAAACCACAAACAGTCCGTCTGTGAGCTGGAAATAGACTGCAGAGAAAGATTCTCCTTCAGGGTTGGAGAGAAGCTTCAGAAAGAATCAAACCTCAATGTGAACATGTCTGAGGGATCAATGTGGGACTTCTGCTGACACTAAAGTTGATGCTTTTATTCTGGAGGGTCAGCTGAGCTCAGGTTTAAGACCAAAACTCTGCTGATCTGTGGTTCACTCCCTGTTCTTCATGGTCCTCACTGAGATGACAGCAGACATCATGAAGTCCAGGAAACTGATCAGGAGAATCCAGGATGATGGAGAACTGATGGAGAACTCTGGCTGTATGGATCTGAGCTCCACCTTCCTCGTGGTTTCAGTGTTGGAGCAAACCGAGCAGAGACACATCAGCAGGAGAAAACATCTGACTTCCTCCCACGAAAACCGCAACCACCAGTGATTGGTCAGTTATGAGAATAGGTAAACCTACCTCTGCTGGATGGACGTGGAGAACAGTGTAAAATGCTGACGGTGCTGTAAGTGACGTCTTCAGGAGGAAGGTTCTTCTTGGCAACAAAAAGAACCAACAGGAAGTGAACCTGAGAGGTTCTGTAACTCTGTTCAACACTCTGTGGTCTCAGAGAACATCTACACATGGAGAACATCTGAGGGGGGTCTGGATGATGATGATGATGATGATGATGATGATGATGATGATGATGATGATGGGAGGTCCAGACCTTCTTCTACTAGAATCTAGAACAATTCTTCTGCTTAGCCTGTCTCTAACCAGGGGTTCTGGTAAATCCTGTTCTTTAGCAGGAACCATCAACCAACCCTAACCCTTAAACAGCAAAATGATATGCCATGAAATATTATTTTCTATCTCACATATTTCTGTCTTTAATTTTGAGACTCAAGTCCTCTGTTGCTAGGCAGGGTCAGAGCTAAATAGGCCTTCTGTATTTAGAACTTCTGATTGGACAGAAGTTTCAGGAAGTCACATCCAGCCTTGTCCAGTGTGACACAGATTCAAGGAGCACTTTATGATCCGTCTCAGTTAAAACAGACTGACTGTAATGTATCCATGGAGGACCTCTGGATGGAACTGAAGACCATAATCTACATGACCGGGTGAGGGAGGAATCCCAATCATATTTTATGACTATTTCATCTGTTTTTATGTTAAGCGCTTTATGTTTTTAACTGAAATGAAAGGGGCTTTATAAATAAATAAAGTTTGAGTTTGAATAGTGTTTCTTAGTAAAAACATACAGCGGGGAAAATAAGTATATAACACGTCAACATTTCTCTCAAAAAAACAAATTTCTAATCGAGCTATTGCCACAGAATTTTCACCAGATGTCGGCATTAACCCAAGTAATGCACCCATAGAAAGAAATCCAAACATTTATGTCCATAAATGAAGTTATGTGTAATAAAGTGAAATGGCACAGAGGAAAAAAGCACTTTCCTGCAGCAAGTTGCATCCCTGCAAAGAAAAGTAAACAGTTGGAAGTCGTCTTTCATTTACTGCCGAAACAATGTGAGAAAAGTCCAAATGAAGAAGAGCTGATAGTCCACCTGCAGGCAGGGTTGGGTTGTAGGATTGCTCACTTCACATGCGCAACACATGATGAGGTCATAAGAGGCAAATTGTCATGTTTGTGTGTCTATTTTCAATTTTGACAGCTAAACAGTGAAGATCTATTTGGTAACTCGCTCAGTGAGACACCTGAGAAACACAAACGCAAAGTAAATACAGCTATATAAGAGCACTTTTTATATTGTATCCTTGAAATAAGTTACTAATATATATAAGTATTAAGTATTTCCTTAAATGTTTCATACAAGTGGATGGGGGAGCCGTAAACTCTCTTTAGCGGCACCTGATGGCACCGGCTACACAGGCAACATCTTAAAATCTGCAAATAAGAAGGGAATAAAACTATGTTCCTAACCTAAATCCACGAAGGGCTCAGCACTGATCCTCTTTACCCAACTGATGAACCATCAGCATCATGCCCAAAGCCACATGTCAGAATAAGGCAGAAGCAGTTCCCCTACTCTGATTATCACCGGGATCATTCATGAAAACAGCACCAGCGGGTTTTGAACCAGCGAGCTCCTGCACCAAGGATTCCCAATGTATTTTAATGGAGGCAAAACTCCTGGAATATCTTTGTTGGGTTCCCTCTGTCTTGCTGAGTGGGAGATTGCTCCATCCATTACTCAGCTCCTTGCAGTTCCTGCTTAGGTTCCAGCATATAAGCCCTGCTCCTTCATCCACTTGCTGCCTGATCGTCTGTGCACCTAGCTCAGTTGGATCCAGCTCTAAGCCAGCCAGCCTCCAAAGTCATCTCCTGTTTCTGAACTGCATCTGCTCAGCCGTTGGACTCGCAAACCTTACCAGTAATAAACTCAACTCAATTATTGTAGTAGGTTTAGGGGATGTCATCTGGACTTGGTTTTAAAGTTGGAAGACGTTTCGCCTCTTTCAACTTTAAAACCAAGTCCAGATGACATCCCCTAAACCTACTACAATGGAACCAACCTGGAAGAATGAGAGTCTTCATAGTCAACTCAATTATCTTTGCATGTGTCTGCTACATTAATACTCCTGCCTCACTCTGCAACTCAACAATCTGGAAAAGTTCAAGGATTTGAAGGACCAAAAGTCACAGCTGGAAAAAGCTGGAAGAGCTGGACATTGGAATAGTTGAATGTTTAAAATAGATGAAACATTGTAGGAGTTAAACACCAAAGAATGGAGGAAGATATGAAAAAAGGAAAACAATGGTTGAATACTTTAGAGTTTTCATTGATAGAAGACTATAAAATTGAACACTTTTATTAGAGACTTAGGAGCCAAACATCTATCAGAAAAGGTGTCTGATTGGTCAAATGCATGAACAGATAGAAAAGAACAAAGTAAACGCACAAATTTGCTGATCTTATTTCCATTTTCCTTGTGACGCATATACATATATACCTTATCCAATTTTGCCAACTTAAATGAATTACTTCTATTGGTAACAAAAAATTGAGTTAAATTTATTCAAACTCAATAATTGTTTATACAACTCAAATGTACGTATTTATCTAACTAAATGTCACATTACTCCAATTCAATTAATATTTTTTTCCATCTTAATTAATTATATTTCTTGAACTCTCAAATGCCTAAGTTTGAGCCGGCAGATATATTCATTATTATAACAATAAAAAAGACGGGGGGAATAATGTGCAAAAATTCGTCAAAGCATTTACCATGATTGTCATTATACTACCATGCTAAGCCGTAGGGGTGCTATATAAACTAACCATCCTCTCCATCACTCTCACTCATGGAGCAGAGACGTAAGTTCAGTACGGCAAAATAACTCGGTGAAACACAGTAAAACAGCTAAACAACTAAACACATTTGGTCAAAAACCCACACTTAAACCAAAATCCATCCAGACAGGCAAAGGGAATGATATCCCAGAATTCCTTGCGGTGCTGATCTAACAGCAGCACCAAAGTCACACCTACTTAATTGAATTACTTTGAACGAAAGGAAAATAACTGTCTGAAAACTACGTGTTATTTTTAAACCGACTTACAAAAAAATGATTTATTTTAACTTAATCAAATAATTAAGTTAGATCAAAGTAAAAAAGTTTCTCTTTCCAACATCCATATGTGGTCTTATCACCCTCTCAGGGTGGAAAAAGTATTATCTGAGCTTCTTCATCCACTAAATCATCTTCAAATGGACACGCCATGCTGCTTCACCTCTCTGAAAACAAACTAACCTTCAACTAAACCTGCTCCGGACCAGGTTATGTTCAGAGCATGAGTTGCCATGGCAACTTTACATACCCTGAAACAAACCTCCATTTCTGGAACCGAAAACTGAGGTTATCAACTTCCTTAGCCTCAAACTTACCGTGGGAGCTAGCAGAACCTGCTTTCTGGAAGACCCCCCTGGAATATCACTCAGGGTGTCATAAATTGTTATGGCTTCAGGTGAGTCGATTAACTTTATGGATTTTAAGTATAAATTGACCTCATTATTAAAGAAGTTAAAGCTGGGGTGGCATTTCTGTAACCTATTTTTGTGTATAAAAACTTGGCTAAACATAACACAGTATTGATACATACATTATTTACATTGTTGTGTAGTGACAGGCCACAGATTATTACTTCCTTTGAAAAGAAGTCCATGATGAATGGGAATTTATGTCTTAACCATTTGTAAACATCCAACCAGAACACTTGTACAGCATCACACAGGATAAATATGTGGTCGATGTCTTCAACAGCAGTTTGGCAGAAAGAACAGCTGTTGTCATCAATGTTGAAACGTAACCTAAGTCATTCTTTGGAGGGATAAACATCATTCATGATTTTGAAGTATGTTTCTTTAACTTTTGGGGGAATAGGAAGTTTCATGAAATCGGTTCTTAATTTAGTAATAACATTTTGTTCAAATTTCTGCAGTATATTATTTTTGTTCTGTCGACCAGGAAAAAACCTGTCAATGAACCAATTTCCACGGTGGCCGAGAACCGCCATTGCAGCAACAACAAAAAAAGGAGCAAAAATAAAAAACTACTTGCAAAAAAAGAAAAATGAAATGCAAATTAAAAAAAGCAGCAACTAAAAAAAGGAGCAAAAATAAAAAACTACTAAGAAAAAAGAAAAATGAAATGCAAATTAAAAGAAAAAGCAACTAAAAAAGGAGCAAAAATACAAAACTACTAGCAAAAAAGAAAAAAAAACGATTTAAAAAAGCGATGCAAAAATAAATAAATGCAAACATAAAAAAGCAATGCATCTAGAAAAATGGCTGCAATTTCTTTTTTACAACAGAAGTAAAATACAAAACACAATTTCACAAAGTAAACTTCAGATATGCCAGGGGAGCATATTACATAAGGGTTAATGGCAGATGTAACGCTTCTCAGGTTATGGGACTAGACGCAATAATCAGAATTCG
>JAUDJI010000473.1:0-13957 GCA_037389245.1 Oryzias sinensis | reverse complement strand
GCAGTAGAGCTGGTTCTCGAGTAGGCGCTGAAGTACGGCTCTGACGTGCTCCACATGAGTATCAAGATCTGGAGAAAAGATCAAAATATCATCCAGATAAACACAAACTAATCTGTTTAGCATGTCACTCAGGACGTCATTAATCAGACATTGGAAGACAGCTGGGGCATTGGTGAGGCCAAAAGGCATCACCAGATACTCAAAATGCCCACTAGGGGTATTAAAAGCAGTCTTCCACTCATCCCCCTTCCTCACACAAACCAGATGGTATGCATTCCTGAGGTCCAGTTTAGAAAAGACAGTGGCCCCGCTAAAAAGGTCAAAAGCGGTCTGCAGCAGAGGAAGGGGATAAGTGTTCCGGACAGTAATGCTGTTCAAACCCCTGTAGTCTATGCAGGGCCGCAGTCCTCCATCTCTCTTCCCCACAAAAAAGAAACCTGCTCCGGCAGGTGAGGAGGAAGGACGAATGATCCCAGCCTGTAGACTCTCCTGCAGGTCACCGTCCATAGCCCTCCGTTCAGGTGGCGACAGGGGGTAAATGTGACCTTTGGATGGTTGAGTTCCTGCCAAGAGGTCTATAGCACAGTCATATGGACGATGGGACGGAAGAGACTTAGCTCGGACCTTACAAAATACAGAACATAAATCATAATAAACAGAAGGAACATTGGTAAGGTCAGGAGGATCTGGAGGCTGAGGAATACAAACAGAGTTACGAACCGGAGCAGAAGAGAGACAATTTAACAAACAAAACAAACTCCAAGACAATACCCGCCCAGTGGACCAGTCAATGTGAGGAGTATGCCTGCTTAACCAAGGGAAACCCAAAATAACCTGTGGACTAAGGGACTCCACAACAAAAAATCTCATAAGTTCAGTGTGGTTATCCGATACAGTCACAGCAATATTAACAGTGCGGGAGGACACGCTCTGGATGATGGAACCATTAATAGCGCGGATGACTAAAACAGGTGACAAAGGTTCCACGGGCATTTTAAATCTGTCCACCACCTCCTGGGAGATCAGATCCCCATCAGAGCCAGAGTCAATCAGAGTCTCAATCTCCTCTTGTGCTCCTACATGGGTTACTAGGACCTTGGTCAAAGGTCATGAGGGTGAAGAAAAAGAAGAGGTACGGCTCACCAGTTCCCTCCTTGCTGGTGAACCGTGGCGTTTCCCGGGAAGTCGCGCACAAAGTGTCCAGTCTGTCTACAGTACAAACGGAGTCCAGCTCCCATCCGGCGCCGTCGCTCAGCGGGAGTCAGACATCCAGATCCCAGCTGCATGGGCTCGGGGGGAGGAACGAATTCCTGGCGCGGAGTGCTGGAACGGGACGGTGGATAACTCTCAGGAAGCGATGGGCGGGAGCTGGTGTTGCTGCGTCGCTCACGATCCCGTTCCCGCATCCTCCGATCAATACGCACTGCTAGATCAATCAACTCCTCCAGCTCCTCCGGGATCTCCCTCGCCGCCAGTTCATCCTTGAGGACGCTGGAGAGACCCTGGAGAAAAACGTCCACCAGCGCTTCGTCCGCCCAGCGGGTGCTGGCAGCCAGAGTCCGGAACTCCACGGCGTAGTCCGAGGCGCTGGGTGTTCCTTGCTGGAGGCGAAGCAGCTTAGACGCAGCAGCTCTGTGGGGTGTAGTAGGATCGAACACCGTGAGGAGTTGGGTAGAAAATGCTCGAAAAGAGCGGCAGAAGTCAGCTCCGCGCTCCCACTCTGCCAATCCCCATCGTTTGGCCCGACCAGTCAAAAAGCTCAGAGCAAAAGCCACCTTGCTCTGCTTGGAGGGAAACTCGTTGGGATTGAAGTCGAAATGAAGATGACAGGAGGTGATGAAGGACCGGCAGTCCTCAGCTGTCCCATCGAATGGCTCGGGGCGACCCAGTCGGGTTTGACGGGGGGGAGACACAGGAACATGTTCCAGCCTGGAGAGCCGATCGTGGAGCTGTTGCATCCCGGACATGAAACCCTGCATCTCCAGAGCCAGGACTGACAGCTCTTCTCCAGCGGCTGAGCCGCATTCAGCAGATGATCCAGGTAAGTCCTTAAGTCGAGAATCTCCTGCTGGGTTGGCCATGGTCGGAGCGTAATGTGACGGAATGTCCAAGGGAGAGAACCCAGGAGCAGGAAGAACGACCCAAATCCAATAGTTCACTCGAAGGGGCTTTAATGTCAGAGAACCATAACACCAGAGCATAGAACGAAGACGCTCCGACACAGAAACAAGAACAGACACTGGATATACAGACAAACCTTATTAACATACAGAACACCTGTGACAAGCGGGAGAGATCAGGAAGGGAAGGGCCTCCAGGAGATCACAGCAGGAGCAAAGTCACGGGCTCCATGACAGTGTGAGGGTCTGGGAATGTCCTGGTTGTGGGTGGGTAGGACGAAGTCAGGGACTGACACATCATCATCTTGATCCTCATCATCATCACTAATGTCAGGGTGGACTGGCACAACAGCAGTCTCCCTCTTCTTGCAATAAAAGATTGATGGAAGCTAAAAATTAAACACATGCAATAAAACAACTGTCATAACATCACAAACTGACAAAAATCACTCTGTCACTATTCATAAACTAAAAACAGTGTTTAAATTCTCTCTGAATCACTGTATAGTGGTATAAAACATTTGGCAACATTAAAACATAATATGCTAAGTTGTATTTCTTTATTTGTAAAGAAATGCGCTAATATGGTTTGTTAGATGCATAGGGTATATGTCCAAAAACAGACACACCAAGTAAAATTTAGTTTTTAGTGAAAAGGACGTATGATCAAATATGGTGCCTGCATTTTTCATGCCGTATTTTCACTGATTTCAATAAATTTTCCGCAAACAACTTATATGTCAACACTTAACACAACTATTCAACAATAAAATGTATGAGTTTCATCAACTTACCATGGTTAGTTTTGACGATTCCTTTGAAAATGTCCAGTGAACTGAGCTGCAAAAGCAAATTTTTCTGACTTTGGAGAAAAAGGGAAATTTGATGTGACCTTAGTCTCTGCTGATTGGTCAAGTTGCACAATTGAGTAACCTATAATGTAGAAGGATTTTGCCCGATAAAGGGTTTTAAGTGACTTTGGTGTGGTGTGTTAAAGTGTTTTGCTTGGTCTTTGAGTTTGAATAAACGTATGTGTTTCTGCACTATATTGCTGTTCTTATCAGTGATATTCATGAACTTGAAAGAAGGAAAATATAAATGGTTGCATTGTATTCATTTCCTGTATCTGATATCGCTGTTGAGTGGCAGTAAGTTGTCAGTTGATCAGTGAAATTCTTCTTAAAAAATGTAACTAATTATTTTTTAATGTTTTTTATATCAGACATACATCCTAAACATTGTGGCATTTTATTTTGGGATGTTACATTGTATGGTTGTGAGATGAATTATTATTGAATCTGTGAATTAAACTGTTTTCCATTTAAGGACTAAAATAAATGTCTAAAATTCAGTTAGTTGTTGTTTGTCTTTATTTTCTTTCACTCTTTAAGGAATAAAAAGCAACTTTTTTGCCACCTAAAGGTACAAAATGGCTTTGTCACTGGGGCGGTACCTTAAAGGGACAAAATTGTACCTTTTTCCAGAGGTACTTTATTGTACCTTTGTCTAAGGTACATTATTGACCCTCAAAGGTACAGTATTGGCCCTTAGAAGGTACAAACAAGTAAAGTACAAATTTGCTCCTCTGACTCAAGGTACAATAATGTACCTTTGAGGGTACCACCCCAGTGACAAGCTTTTGTTCCTTAAAGGTACTATTTTGTACTTTTATTTCTGAGAGTGTAATGCGCGGGTTCTTGAACGCACTTTTAGCATAGTTGTTCGCACGTGATCGTCACTACCCAATACTACACTGTAAAATCCAATAAGTAAACCTTACTTAAAAAAAGCATGCAAACCGATTGCGTTGAAAAAACCAAGTAAGGTGAAACAGGAATAGTATGTAGAACTATTGCTTGTCTAGTATTGTACACTTACAAGACAGTTCCAGTAACTTAAAACAAATTTGTATGGTATACTTAATCATTTACTGTAGATGTACTTGTCTTAGTATAGACTACTCAGAATCACTATTTTAAACAACTAAATAATTTCAAGTAAAATTCACTTTGTGAGTATTCCTAACTTATTTATGCAAGTTGTGCTAAGGTGATGTATTCTGCAGACAACTTGGAATAACCGAGTTAACTTTACTTCAAAGGCAATCCAGTTTACTTGTTAAAACCATGCAAACCAATTTCCTTAAAAAAACCAAGCAAGCGTTACTCAAATAACTTAAGTGCTAACAATCATCTATTATAAATCACAGAGAATAGGTTCACAATTTTTCAAATGACGATTTATCGTATTTCGGGCAGATACTCGCTGCAGTGTTTTTCAGGTAAATATCCTAGGGCGGTTCAGTTAATTAACTCACCTACTCAGCGTCCTATTTAAGCCAGGTGCGCAGTTGTTCATTCTTTCTTACCTTCAGCGCTCATTCTTCGCCGGTCTCCGAGGCCGCGGGTCTCCGGCTCTTTCGGCATCTTGCTGTGTTCCCCCGTCGTTCGGATGGATGATCCCCATCTTTCTGATGTGGGGTTTTCGTTTCGCCGCGTCTGCTCTCCTTAATTTCTCCTCCGATCCGCGGGCGGCTGACGGCGCACAGCGCGTTCGTTTCGCCGCGGTCGCGTGCATCTGCAGGGGGTGTGCTTTCCGCGATGTTCGGGATGTCCGTGCCCCCCGATCAGGAGTAGTCCGGGTCTTCTCGTCTGCCGTGGTCACCCCAATTATCCACGGTGAGCGTCATGCGGTACTTTTCCCGTGTAGTTTTCTATGGCTGCGTTTTACTTCCTCTTTACTTCGGTGACGTCACGCCCCTAAGGACCCTGGGAATTGTGGTTATGACTCCGGGTCCTTCATGATGCACTTCTGATTCCTTTTCTGCTGCGTAGTTCTGCGTCGTCCGGTTGTTTTTTCAGGGGTTGTGGGGTCCTTTCTGTGGTTGTGAAGGCTGGCAGACCTCGTTTGGACAGGTTTCTCATGCTGGCTGAATTTATCGTGGCTTTTAGCATTTGTTTTCTGTTGCTGTTTTGTTCTTTGGGAGCTGTGTGTAAATCTTTAATTTGATGCTGGCTTTATTATTATGGCGGTTCTTCAGTTTGTTTTCTTCGTTGTTGTAGCTGCTGGTTAGTCAGAATGTGAATCAGTGTCTCTTGGACCCGTCTCTGCTCTGTGGACATTTTCCCTATGATTGGTCTCTCTTATGCAGCGTCTATGGCTCATTTTATTCACTCAGCGATCCTTGTTCTTTGCCCCCGCACATTCTGCATCTGGTTCTGCTTCGCCTGTTTTTCCCCGCTCTGTGTACCCCAGTGGGTCCTGCCCTGTCCTCAGGGACTTGCGTCGGCCGCATTAGTGAGTGTGTCGGTCTCGTCGCGGCCTTGTTTTCTCGGCTGGACAGTTAATTTGTTATTCTCTCTCTAGTTTGGTTGGAGGTTTGTGGGGGCTATGTGATGGATTCTTCCGGGGCATCGTTTTCAAAGCCGCCACTGAGGGTGGCCCCTAGGAAGTGTTCAGGTTGACGTGACTTGATCTGGACCTGTTAGCGCCTCGCAGTTAATCTTCTGGGCATCAGCGGCCTGGTTCCCCATGCGCCTTCAGGATTAGTATACATTTTCTTCAGCTCCCCATGCTGTCTCCATGATTTTCCTCCGAACGCGATATAAGGCTGAGGATGACTGTCACTGATGGTCTCACTGTTCTGCCTCTATGCCTCTCAGTGGCGTCTCTTGGCCTTCAGTTGGCGCTCGAGGTGTTTGCCGGTTTACCTTTCCGTTGTCGTGGCAGTCCTCATAAAATCGACTTTATCGCCCTGTACTGGATATTTGTAGGCGATGGGTGCCCTTCATTTTGCATGTTATTGATGATTTCTTGGTGGCCAACTTTCCTCTGTATCCCTGGTCTTTTGAATCTCTGTGGAAAAACTTTATTTTCAAAATTGGGTTTCCACGTTGTCTATAATGTATGGTCCTCCACGCGTCCAGATTTATTTTTCTTCTATAGATTTGGGTGGTTCATTGATGCTTGTCTCTCCCCATTATGTCATCTCTAGCTTTTGTGCAGCATGTCGTTTATTCAAATTTTGGTTGGATATGATTCGTCAATGATTGGGCCACCTGACATTTGCTGTAGCTTTGGTCCTATGGTCATCCGTTCATCTTGTGTTCTTGTTCTGGGTAGTTCGATCCTGGGCCACGTGTTCCTGTTCGGGATTTTCGTGTTTTGCGTTTGATCTTTCCCTCTCTATGCCTGGAGTGGTTTTGTTATGATGACTGTCATGTCTTCAGGCTCCCTCCACTTGTTCTCCTGAGTTTGCGCCTTCTGGTTTGGGGGAAAAGGATTTAAGAAGAGTGGTTTGTGTTTGTCCGGCCGCAAGAATCTACAGCTCTGATGGTTCTTAAGGGGTCGTCCGGTTATTTCATCCTTGGAGATTATATTAAGGCTGTTTCAATATTGAATGATAGTATTGTGTCATCGGTTGACTTGGTTAATGTTTAAATAACACCTTGAGCAACGTCTACCCTGACCGTAGGAAATATATCACTTGCGCTCTCAAGCTTAGTTCAAGAGTTAAATCTTGTGTCCACAAGTCAGTCTTCTATCTGCCTTTTTTAAGCAGATGACACTCTGCTAGATGCATCCCCATTTAGAGGCTTGTTATACTCCGCCTCTAAATGCTTAAGGTTCAGTCTAGCAAAAAATACTATCAAAACCTATGATCCCTCATGGCTCTCAAGTTCTCTTTTTTGCAGTATCCAGTCGCCCTTGGCTAATTAAAAAATTTGAGAACCACTAATATCAAATACAAGGCATCAAATCCAGCCGAGCTGTAATCCTCTGCTACGTGGGATGTTGACCTTCCTCATCTACAAATCTCCTTGGCTACTCTTCCCATCTACTACTCCTTGATGGCCTCCTGAAGGTGCGTCCCTCTGAAACTGTCAAAGGTTACTTTTCTCATCATTGGAATATATAAAAAATTGGTGTTAAGATTTCATGCAGGTCATATATTTCACTATCATTTCACTGTTGGAATTTGTAATTATGGTGGTTTCTATGGTGCGATAAATCCACAATGGGTCTTTACCTTAACTATCTACTAAATTTCACTTTCTCAGATTTGTTTTTTAAAAGCACTGTTATTTAATTTATCTCAATCATTTTGAAACTGATCAGTTTCTGGGTTATTTATATATTCTTGTCAAGACTAATACTGCTTTGTTTTTATCTATGCATCGCATCCTGAGCCTGCGAACCCCTACGCCCCGATCAGCTTCTCCGTTTCCAGGAAATGATGTCACCCATGCATTCCTTGATCTGGTGCTGCAACGATGACTGCTCGACGTACCTATTGCTGCACTGAAAGTGACGGGGCGTTGGACCTCCTCTGCATTCCAATGACACTTCTGACTGAATTAATTAATCAATGTCAACCGCAGAATGAATGTAAATTCTTCGATTATAGATGTTAAAAGAAAATTAAAAATTTAGTTTGCTCTAAGTTGTATCATAGTATGCGCGGAGCTCGAATCTGGTTCTTAAGCTCATTTGTTTGTAGTATGCCAATGAAGCATAGTAAATATGGGCGTTGAACTCGTTCTTAATATTGGGATGGAACCTCATTTATATGGATGTTCCTTGAGCGCTTATAATTGGTATGCCAAATGGAGAAAATTATGGCTATTAAGCTCGTTCGTGGTACTGTCGTTGGGAGCTTCGAAATAATGGATGTTACTTAAGCGCGTGTATATTAGGGCTGGGAAACACTGGGTACCTCACGATACGATACGATTTGCGATACATTGCTCACGATAACGATACTATCACGATATGGCGATAATGCGATAATCGATATATCTCGTCTCTAACAACTCACGATATATTAAACTTTAAGAAAGAAGAACTCTAAAAACAGCTTTTTGGAAAATATTTCCCCATTTATTTTTTAAACACCATGATAATAAACAACTTGTGTCCTATTTGGTGTAATGAATAACAGACTTTTATGTAACATTGCTGAAATCAGTAATACTCTGTCTTTGACAAACAATGACAATTTTCATTTGGACATATCTGTAAAATTCAGTTTAAACAATAGTAAACATCAACAGCAGCCATTATTTAGTACAAAATTGCTGTAAACAGGATAAAAAATGAATAAGTCAAGTAGCTGCCAGGCACATTGGTATTAACTTTTGAAAAACAAAGCCATAGCCATTGCTTAATTTAAAATAATAGCTGAAAATCAGATATTAATTCTGTGAACAAATTATAGTGTCTTTGTTAAAAAATAAATGACACCATTTAGTGCAAATGTGGTGTAGACAAAAATATAATTCTCACAGAAAAATAAAAATCAAGTAGCTAGGAACTTTCCTTTAAGTTTTTAAGACATAAACTGCTTTCAAAATAAATTACCAGGGATAAAATACATAAAAAAAACTTGAAGTGCATCTAAAAGTTAACGTCTTTGTGAACAAAACCTTTGGGGAAAAGCAAAAAAACATGAACATAAAACATATTTAGCATCAAGACGCCGCTCGTCTACCTCTGCTTAGAGGAGAAGGGGGGTCTAAGGGCAGGGATGCCTCTCTTTCTTCCGTTTCCATCTCAGCCGTAGCTCTGGTCTGGACGTACAGTACAGGGATCCTTTTTTCAGTATTTCCGAAAGGGAATGTCAAAGCGTGGCTCTACTGCACTCAATAAAACCCAAATCCCTCGTTCTCCACCGCGCTGCAGGGGCCGTTTTCCGTTTGTTATTGCCGCAGCTCTGTCTCTCAGAAGACGGCGCTAGCTTCGTCTGGAAAAAAGTATCCGCGTCGGGCTGTGTCGGCTTCAGGCAGCAGCAGCCACAGCTTTCTCACACAACTCCGGGTGATGCAGCTTCAATGCTGCCGGCGCGTCTTTTAACTTGCTGCCGGCGCTTCTCATTGTTTTCCCGCTCCGCCATCTTTGTTTGAATGTGTGTTCTTCTTCGTCCGCCCGCAACAACCAATCTCGCAACGAGCGCCCCCTATCGACCCTCCAAGGAATTGTCTTACCAAAGGATGGTTAATATAACGTTTTACAGGGTTTTAAAACGTAAATAAAAGGTCGATACTTGATGAAGACGCATCGATAATCGATCGCGGGACTAAATATCGCGATATATCACCATATCGATATTTTGGCACACCCCTAGTGTATATATAGTTGCCAAAATGGAAGAGTTTATGGCCATCAAACTTGTTCTTAGTTTAATAGAAGTTTGAATAATGGCTGTTAAGCATGTCATACGCCATCGGAAGCTTTGGATTGGATGTTAAGTTAGTGTATCATACGGGTTGTTTGGCGGTTTAAATTATAGTTCTGCACAGCGTTTTGCGGAAGTGAGCTTACGTTCTAAGATCAGGTATAAGTAATTTTATGTTGTCTCCCCTTTTATTTCTTTCCCTCTCTCTTTCAGATAGTATGTTCCTCTAGTGGTTTCCACGAACCGGAGCGACCCTACGGTCAATGGTGCCGGGTCACACATAGCAGATCCACTAGATAGCATGTCCCCTTCGTGGCGCTGTACTCGAACGGGGGCGGCCCAAACGGTCAATGGTGCCGGGTCACACATAGCAGTCATACTGGGAAATGAAATGAAAATGGAATGCTGCCGAAAACACATTTTATTACACACTGATTATACATTCACATTTTCTCTTCTTCTGGATGATTTTAGTGTTGGGGGTTTTGTTACCCGAAAGTTTTATGGAAATTTTATGGAAGTTTTATGGAATTGAACGGAGCCTTATGCCAAACAAAAATATGTGAATGCCAACTTAAAGAATGTGGAAAAATGTCAAATAAATATTTCTTACTGCAAGAGTTGTCTGACTGAAATGACGATTTATCGTATTTCGGGCAGATACTCGCTGCAGTGTTTTTCAGGTAAATATCCTAGGGCGTTTCAGTTAATTAACTCACCTACTCAGCGTCCTATTTAAGCCAGGTGCGCAGTTGTTCATTCTTTCTTACCTTCAGCGCTCATTCTTCGCCCCACCCTCCTCCCCGGCTTCCACCTGTGGGCTCCGTAAAGGGGGGTTTTGTTACCCGAAGGTTTTATGGAAATTTTATGGAATTTTATGGAAGTTTTATGGAATTGAACGGAGCCTTATGCCAAACGAAAATATGTGAATGCCAACTTAAAGAATGTGGAAAAATGTCAAATAAATATTTCTTACTGCAAGAGTTGTCTGACTGAAATATAAATTTTGCAACTGGACAAATAATTTAAAGGCAATGATACAATTCAAAGGTAAATATATTTATTTTTCTTAAAAACTGACACAAAGATGGTACACACAAGTTTGCACTGGGGTAAAAAAAAATACAAATAGTCAGGTTTTTAAAATGTTTAAAACAAAAATATTTTACAGTACAAAAATCTAAATAAATGTATATAAAATCTATATAAGTAAATGGGCCATACCTTGAATCTTAACTTTAAATCAACAACATTTCAGAGACCAAACTTGATAGAACCAACGAGTTGACGAGGGCCAAAAGCAATGTCTCTGACACACGTCGATTACACTGGCAGCCTCTTAACTTGCTCGAAAACCAATGGGCTGACAATTTTAAACAAGTGCCTTAGTTTTCCTTTTTTTTCTATCAACTACTCTAATTCCACTGTCAGAACATTTTTTTTATCAAATGTCAAATTTCATCACTCCTGCACATTAGATTACTACGACGGAGTTTTAGGGCCACAAAAAAAAAAAAAATACTAAAATTACGAGGTTTATCTCGTAAATTTTGGAGATAAAAAGTCGTAAATTTAGAACTTAAAATCTCAAAAATGTTCCCCCAAAAAATTCGTAGATTAAGAAGAAAACACCGAAGTTGTCTGTTTATCAGAACCTAGTTTGAAGATAAGTGATAAGTATGTGGAGCATTTTGTGAAGCTTTATTTCCGGATTATTATAGGGTTAAAACAAAGAGATTCTGAACCTTTTGACGACTCAAAATCAGATTATTTTCCGTGTAGCCGTCTTTCCGGGGTTCGGTGTCAGTAAAGCGGAGTTTCATCTGTAAAATAAGGAGCTCAGAGACACGTTTGGGTGTAGACAATCGCTGCAGCCTTTATTCTCCTTTTCATTCAAATAACCTGAAGTTCATTTGTCACCCTACGTCATGAAGCTGTCATCCGAACACCAATGCGGAAGTAAACAGTTTTACATACATACATCCAGATCAAACGTCCCGTTTCAGCATAAAACAATACAGATGAATGAAAATAGTCTTTTATATTAGCTTTAGAACGTTGAAAATGCCAAAAATGTGCTCCTCCTTTTGTGTGACGGAAGAGTCACGCAGACGTAGAGATCTTGTCTTTGGTGGAGGAAGAAAGGATTCAAGCGAACAGCTGCAGGGACACCCGATGGCTTCATCGAGCTGCAGAGATCCTGGAAACCAACCATCAATAAATAAAACTTTAATGAATCGTAAATCAAACAAATGAGCTTCCAGACATTTGGAACGTTATCAATAAACATTCAGCTCACCTGTTCCACAAAGTTTAGTCTGTCTTCTCTGCGGCTGCGCGGCGTTCACCTGATGCTCTGCATGTTCACTTCCACTGTAATCTCCTAAGATTACGAGTTTTTTTCTCCTAAATTTACAAGTTTTTATCTCCTAAATTTACGAGATAAAATCTCATAATTTTCCTTTTTTTTTTTTTCGGTGGCCCTAATACTCCGTCGTAGATTACATCTCAGCTCAACAGGAGATTTTTCAGAGATTGTAGTTTTGGTGG
Organism: Oryzias sinensis; assembly: GCA_037389245.1. NCBI lineage: Eukaryota > Metazoa > Chordata > Actinopteri > Beloniformes > Adrianichthyidae > Oryzias > Oryzias sinensis. Next base: position 2,113 of record JAUDJI010000473.1, on the reverse strand, counting down.
CAGTTTGTTCTGTCCCAAACCAAACATCACTTTTTCTGAATGAAGTTGAATGTATTGATCATGCCTTTTGGGTACTTCAAATTTAAAGCACACGACAGACCAAACAAGATGCAAATTGCCTGAGGCAGATTCTGCAGATTATCCAGTACTATACCTCCCTCCACATTGACTGCAGTAAACACTGGGTCAAGGTACAGTTTATTTGGAATGAGAGGTTCTTCTTCATCAATAACAGTCAGCACCCCAACGGATACTTGTGGCCAGCCATCAACATCACATGCCTGAATAAAACCAAACAGTACAAATATTACAACAGGGAAATGTGAAAATCCACAGTTTTACATCATATCTATCTTGTTATTGATTTAAGTTTATTATAAAGTTCATAATAATTACTTTGCATTTTCCTATAATTTGTCCTTCTGTCATCGTTTTATTTGAACATTTGTGCTGCAATGCTGCATGAATGCTATTTTGTCCTTCTATTTAACAGTCTTTAAACAAATTGCTGGAGGTTTGTCAATTTGTAAATGCTTTAACACCATAGACCAAGACCCACTGTGTTCTACTACTGGTCACAATTGTTGGCAGACATAAGATCAACTGTTTCATGGACTTATCAATATTTTTTTTCACTTAATTGACGTTGATTGTTTAATATCCTTACAAATACAATACACATTTAGTAACACTTACAGGTTCATTAGTTAAAATTCATTAACTGCATTAGTTAACATGAACTAAAAATGAATTGCACTTATAAAGCTGCACTTTATCTTGTATGTTAAATGTTAATTTCAACATTTACAAATACTTTATTAAAATCTTGTTAACATTAGTTAATGCACTGGGAACTTAATTTTGTATTGTATAAATGCTATGAAAATAAAGGTAAAGTTTTCCTGATTTATTTTCTCTGATCACCCTTCTAGCTTTCACTGAATTGCCACATTTTGGAGCCTTTGTCTTTTTACTGCACTCATAGGATGTAATCAAGATTAATCTCAAGTGTTATCTCAATAAAAGGGCAGCAAATACACTACCGGTCAAAAGTTAGGAAAAAGGTAGTTTTATTAATTTTCTAAAGAAATGCTGTATTATTTTAATACTTTAAAAAAAATTATGAAAAGTTTTTTGGTAACTAGTAAAGTTTTTGGTCAAACAACTTTCGAAGCACAGAAGTGCAATTGATGACAATTCTTATTTTTTGGAAGAAGTAACTCTTTTAAATTTTTTTTATAATGAGAACTTACATTGCATTACAGGTGTTGTAGAAGTTACTGGCATCATCACCAAGCAGGATAGGTAAGCCCTGGAGCACAAGAGTGTGCATTGTTGTCACATCTGCTTCTTTCTAGAAGTAGATGAAAAAAAATAGATCAAGTTCAAGATCATGAAACTTTAAAGCTAGAGTAAAAATAAATTAGCTTAATTCACCTAAGGATTTAAATTCTGTCATTAATTATATTAATTCTGTCACAGAATAATAAACAAAATTAAGGCTGCAGTAAACTCACCCCTGTATTCATTTGCTGCATAAGCTCATCCAAATTCTCTCCAACGGTCCCTTTCTTTGACTTGAAGATTGTGACAAAGCGTGGTGTTTAGCGATCCAAAGCATGATAAAAGTTACTCTGCTCATCTGTGGTGACTATCCTGGTAAACTCTGCAAACACATACACATGCAACAAAAAAAGAAAAATACTGAGGGTTCGGTACAGTGTGGACATTTGTTAATGTTTGGTCAGGGCTACAGGCCAATTCTAAAGACAAACCTAAACAGAATGCAGTTTCTCATGGTCGAAAAAGGAATATAAATAAGTACTTACTTGTCTCTGGTATTGGCTGTTGCTGAGTGAAGCCTCCATGTTTTAGACGATAATGTTTTAACAAAAGTCATCTTTCGTTTGCAGAAAAGTGCTTACAGTTCCCCTGCATCTGCAAGAGATTATTTGAAGTGGACATATATTTTTAGTTGGTTTAGTCAACAAAATATTAACAAAATATAAAGTCCTCACCAGTGTATCAAGACCTGTTTGTTGAAGACCAATCAGGAGGCAGCTGCCAGGACTTCTTCTAAAAAAAGAGCAAAATTTAATTAACAGGTTCTGCT
>JAUDJI010000472.1:0-13958 GCA_037389245.1 Oryzias sinensis | reverse complement strand
AATTAAATTAAACCCTCAATAAAATAATTAAAAATACTTGGGCTTCAACAAAGAATGTCATCCAATGATTTAAATATGGGAGTCTTTGAAAAATGTGCCTGCAGAAGAAGAAGACTGCAACCAAAAACTATTCCTTTGATTACTTTTAATAGAACCTCAGCTAATGAGACAGGCTTAGGCTGCCCTGTGACATTACTGTCCTATAAATGGTAAATGGTAAATGGCGTATACTTATATAGCGCTTTCTACCTTCTTACGAAGGCCCAAAGCGCTTTACAGTCACAGACCCATTCACCAATGCACACACATAGAGGCATTGAAGATGTATATAGGCGGTAAGAGCTGCTCTGAAGAGCAGCAGCCACAGCCTGTAGATGGAGATGAGCGTAGAGATGAGGACGTAAACAGTAAAACATCTAAGTAACAAATGAGACACACAGGAAAAAAAGACATCGTAGAGATATTTGTCAGCTGTTTCTGACCTCTGGCTTTGATTCCAGATCAGCCCTCAGCTTCAGAATCTCATCAATATGCTTAGAAAAGGCAATATGGATGTATAATTTCATAAGAAAAAGATTTGGTATCCCTGGATTTGTGCCAACTTTGGACTCTTAGCCTTTTAGGAATCCAAAATATGGACTGCCAGTTTTGTTTTTTGCAGGCTATTTTTAGTCATGCTTTCACATGATGGGCATGTCAGATATTTAAATATTTTCAAACAGTTTAACGATCTTCTGCAGTTCAAACTGAACATCAGAATGGAGAAGAAAGGTGATTTAAGTGAATTCAAAGGTGGTTGTGAGTGCCAGAAAGACTGGTCTGTGTTTTTTATAAAACTGCTGATATGGCGATACGGGATTTTCACCCACAACCATATCTAGGGTTTACAGAAAATGACCAGAAAAAGAAAAAAATACCCAGTGAGTTCTGTCGGCGGAAATGCCTTGTTGATACCAGAGATCAGAGGAGAAATATAGAAAGACAACAGGAACTCAAAGAAGCACTGGTTCAAACCGAGGTCTGCAGAGGAGCATCTCTGAACGCTCAACACGTCCAACCTTGAAGCAGATGGACTACAGCAGCAGAGGACCACACCGGGTGCCGTCCCTTTCTGACCACAGTGAACCATCTTCTGGTGGCTTCTTCCAGCAGGGTGAGGCACCATGTCATAAAGCTGGAATCACCTCAGACTGGTTTCTTGAACATGACAATAAGTTCACTGCACTCAAATGGCCTCCAATGTCACCAGATCTTAACCAAATAGATCACATTTGGGATGTGGCGGAACGAGTGACTGGCATCATGGATGTGCAGCCGACAAATCTGCAGCAACTGCATGATGTTGTCATGTCAACATGGACCAAACTCTCTGAGAAAAATGTTTCCAGAATTTTGTTGAGTCGATGCCGCCAAGCATTAAAGCAGTTCTGAAAGAAAAAGGGGTCCAACCCAGTACTAACAAGGTGGACCTACGTAAGTGGCCAGTGAGTGCATTGTGTTCAGAACAATTTCTCATGAAAAAAAAGTTAAATTCATTTTTATAAATCACCCAAGTTTCTTTTACAACAAGAACACAGTGTATTTATTAATAGTCTTCATTAAATGTTCGAATTAATTCAGTTTTTGCTCAAGCAAATGGGTGACATCTTTATTAGGTGTTTAGAAAAGAGGTAGTAAGTGTGAGTCTGAATTGCATTAAAATCCAGGACACTGGATACTATATCCTATATCGTTTTTTGGGTATTAGAGATGACGTGACTGAATTTACAAAGTGCTCAAATCTCATGTAAACAGACTAAAAGAGCTGAGAAAACCTACATTTTGTCTGGGATGTAATTTAAAAAAACTATTAATTGAAAAGTATAAACAACAGAATGTCATGTAGGGAAAATAACCACCAAAACTTTATACAGGTTAATGTTTCTGCTTAGCTTTAAATAAAAACTTTACATAAGTCGGACATTTTGATCAATGAAAGCTGATACACGTGCAAGTCTTTGTAAAATATAACTAAAGCTTCATTAGTGAAAAAAAAAAAGATTAGTCTTCTCTATTTCCTTGAAATCCAAACATTCAAATGTGGACAAAAGAGAAAATGAACGTACCTTGAAGGATTCTGATGTCTTTATTGTAAGTGAACAGACCACAAATGATGTAACAGCCAAACTTGAGTAGCTGAATAAATTGAGGTTAGGGCTTTTCAGCGGACCTCTAAGCAAATGACATTCAAAAGTACTTAAAATAACAACGAGATAACTGTACTTGCTAAACAAACTAGTTTTATGTTTTTAATAAGTCCACTACATCTTTGGGCTTATTTGCTATGCAAAAAACAAAAAAAACAAACAACGCACAACATGGCTTTGTTTGAATTGGCTAAATATTTTGGTCTTACACTTTTTCATACACAACAGGTGCACAGTTCTAAAGCATTATCCAGAAGTACAGTATTTATGCTTTCACTTTCTGTTTGGTAAAAGGAGGTCTGTTTCCCAATAATCATATCAATCAAGTGATTGCTTAATAAAAATCAAACACTTAATACACTGATCTGATTAATAAAATCAAACACTACAAAAACTGTAAAGAGGAAAATAAAATATAAGTTTTGGATTCTTGCAACACATTTACAGCACTTCCAGAACACTTTCAGTCTATAAAATACTGAACAGCAAACTACACCAATTAGAAAAGTAAAAGTAACAGCTGTACTTTATACAATCAATTACATGGGTGATCAATGGGGCAACTGTTGAGGATTTCTTTTGGTAGTAACAAAGATAAATGCTAAACTGATCCCAATACAATTTATTTAATGTAGGGCTTCTGTCTTAGGTTAATATGTAGTTTTGGTATGTAATTATCCAAAAGTCATGACGATATATTTTTTAGAAAACAAAGGTTCAGGTCAAAGGTTCAATAGGTTCAGCTTGCCCCTACTGTGGGCATTCCAAATATGAGGGTATTCTAGATCAGCGGTCCCCAACCTTTCTTGCACCATGGACCGTGTTAGTGTAGACAACATTTTTACGGACTATAGCCTTTTAAGATAAGGTGGATTAATACTGTAGCAACTCTACGATGAAGACGGCAGAGAGAGCTTTTATTTTGACAGGCAAACATTGTAGATCGCACAGGTGTCATCATCCTCTCCCCTTCCCACACTCATGATGCAGAAAAAAGTAAACAGAACATGAGGAAATAAGCAAGAGTGAAATGTCACGGCTGAGTGAGGCTTTCCCAGGTTCGGATGGTTAAGGATATCAAAAGTCAGATGTGCAAATGGGAAAAAGGAAAAGTCACACGACGCATGCATTTTCAAACCTTTTGCAAAAGGGAGAGCCAGGGGCATCTGCAGAAAAAATGCTTAGCTTCTGCTCTGATCTGCTCTTAGTTCCCATTTGCAGCAGACGGGTTTTATTACTCAATATGTGTAAATCAAATGATGGCATACAATGGGTCTGTGTTAATCCTTACAAGCACAAAGTTAAGAGGCAACCCGTTCCTGGTACCTATGACAGTTATGACCACATTCCTTAGGCACAAACAAGAAGCAGATACAGGTTTTAGCACTTACTTCACATAATGTTCATGTCTTTAAAGAACCAAGTGAATGCATAATCAAAAAGTATAGAAGTATAATAAAATGCATAAGTATAAAAGTATAAGAAAATACGTGATAATAAAATATGAAATCATGCTACAATGCTACAGAAATAAAACTTCGAGATGAAAGGACACGTAGACAGAAAGAAACACCCGTGCTCAACCCCTAATTTGACCAAAGCACGTGCACGTGACCACCACTAAAATACAACAAAATAATATGATAGGACCTGCTTGAAAACTGTGGTATTTTCTAAACATAACAATAAACACAAATTATGACATAAGCACGTTCCTCTCTGGCCGCAAAACTCTCTGGTTCAGGGGTCGGCAACCTTTTTTACTCAAAGAGCCATTTGGGACCGCCCCTAATGGAAAAAAAAGCACCCGGAGCCACAACCCGTTTTGACATCATTATATATATTATGCATATATATTACATCAAGGGTGCTCATTACGTCGATCGCGATCGATTTTCAAGGACATAAGTGTAGATTGCGGGCCAGAAAAGATAAAAAAAAGTACTTCTTTCTTTTCATCTTCATGTTTATTTGTTGTATGTTTATTTCAACATTATTGTTTATGTACTGATGATTAAAAACTACACAGTGAGTTTACACAAAGATACTTTTGTATTAACAGATGAGGCGTTTTATTACAAAGACAGAAAGCAGCGACCATCGTATTCATGCTCTGCTGTAAACGGTGCAATGCGGGCAGCGTGGCATATTGTGAGGCATTTGGCGCTACTGGCTCCGTACGAAGCGCGCGCCTCGCAGCTTCCTTGATGAGCTCGTATTTATCGGGCGAGAACTGCAGAGCTTATAGCAGGAGGAGAAACGCGGGGAGGCTTTAATAAACTCCAGTTGCTGGACTTCTACCGGGGACATGATGTGCCGCGGGGAGAAAAAGACGTTCTGAAGGCAGAGTTTGCGCTGAGTGCATTTAAACTCGCGTCTGCAGTGACGTATGTGTCAGAGGATGTCCGATTGGCCATTCTGCATGTCAATCAAGTCCCGTACTTTTGGGTGAGGATTTTGATTGGCTGGTAGATTTTCAAGAAACACTCTTCCCCTTCAATCTCCCCCACGTCCCCGGTCAAGCTCCCCTGCTCTGAAACACACATCACCGCACACGGGAGTCCAAAACACCGGCACAAACTCTCCGTCACCAGAAAGCCGCTCCCCGTTCCGCGCCACGCCAAGCCCCCGGCAGAAAATCACTCCAGACCCGGAGTGTTTATTGAAGCCGCCCCGCGTGTCTCCTCCTGCTATCAGCTCCGCAGCCCTCGCCGACAAACACGAGCCCACCAAGGAAGCTGTTTTTTACGTGGCACGTGCCTCGCACGGAGCCAGCAGCGCCTTTGAATTGCCATGAAAAATGAACGAACTAAAATAAATTTGAATTTTTATAAAATACTCATTATTTTCCAAAGTCACAGGGAGCCACAACAGAAGGATGAAAGAGCCACATGTGGCTCTGAAACCATGGGTTGCCGACCCCTGCTCTGGTTGCTCTGGTAACATGCCTTCAAAATAAGATGTGCCGCAAGCAAAAACTGCATGAAAAATCCGACTTACTTGGTCTCCAAGTGGAGAAGTAGCTTTGAAGGCTTCATTGGAGAGCCGGTCGCTGCATATTATGCAAAGTGGGCTTGGTGTGTGGGAATCTCCCGTTGGGGTAAATCCGTATTATAAGTAGGACTCCTGATACCGTCAATTCAATGTAGCTTTCTTTTATTTGGAAGTCGAAGTCAAAGCTTCTCTTCTCCTAGCTGGGCCTTTTCCCCTTGGTAAAGAAATTTTCCAAAGATGTTTGTTTTTTACTCATTTTGCTAGCCCCTGGGTTTTATTTTAGCGGTAACCAATCATGTGACAGAGAAGAACGCCTTGGCCTGCGTCAAGAGTGACATAGATGGATGGATCAGAGAATCGAGCAATTTTTAAAAATAAAAAATCTTTCAGATTCCGAAAATAAATAAAACGGAAGTAATGTAAGTTATTTATTCTTTCTGTGCGGCCAGGTACCAAATGACCAACGGACCGGTACCGGTCCGCTGTTCTAGATGGGTGGATAGAGGGACGTACAGATGGACGGTTGGATGGATGTCCCTTGTGAAACTACGTGTCTGTATGTTGACCCATACACTCATCAAATCACACACACAGTAGATTAAAAACACACAATTAATGTAGAATAAATAATGTTAATATCGTGAAATACAATAACTAAACTCATAAAAGCAATAGTTTCTTATTCAAACAAATTGTGTGGTGTTTACCTTATATACCAAAAGCGCTTTGAGCGTCTGGAAAAGCGCAGATAAATCCAATGCATTATTATATTTTATTAGAGCTTAAAATCTGCACACATTCAGTACTGTGCTTTGATTGCAGATTAGGATAAAGCCTTAGTCCCATCTGTATGGGGTTGACCTGACAGTAACAAGAGAAAGGTGCCGATTGGTTTATCAGTTAAGACCAAATCCTTTAAAGTCTGAAGTTGTATCTTAAAGTTTTATCTGTATCTGTGCATGCTCTTACAGGGGGGAACACTTGTGCGTTGTATGTGGTGCTTTAAGTACCCTGTAGTAGTTTTGAAAATAAAAAATCTGTAGCTGTAAATGTTTTTCACCTGTTTAAATCTTTATTAGTCACAAATCTATTTTAAACAAGGAAAAAATGAATGTTGTTTGGGTGGCAGTAGAAGGCAGGTCCAAATCCTGGTCATGGAACTTGGCTTGTGGGACATGGAACGTCTCTGGATGCTGTGGGAGTGTCTTGGTTGACACGTGTCGGCAGCATCGCGTAGCAATCGGGAGCTGTACTACTGGATTGGCAGACAGGGGTGGTGGTTCCCCTTTTTAAGAAGGGGGACCAGAGGGTGTGTTCCAACAACCGGGGAATTACACTCCTCAGCCTTCCTGGGAAAGTCTATGCCAGGATACTGGAGAGGAGTGTCCGTTCAGATCCAGGAACAACAGTGCGGTTTCCGTCCTGGTCATGGAACAGTGGACCAGCTCTACACCCTCTTTAAGGTGCTGGAGGGTTCTTGGGAGTTTGCTCATCCGGTCCATATGTGTTTTGTGGTTTTGGAGAAGGCATTTGACCGCGTCCCCGTGGTATCCTGTGGTGGGTGCTCTGGGAGTATGGGGTCTGGGGAGCCTTACTGTGGGCTGTCCAGTCTCTGACTGGAGCAACAGCTTGGTTCACATAGCCGGTAGTAAGTAAGTCAGAATACGTTCCCGAATACAAGCAGCTGTAATGAGCTTCCTCCGCAGGCTCACTGGGCGCTCCCTTAGAGATAGGGTGAGAAGCTCAGTCACCCGCGGAGAGCTCGGAGAATCGCTTCTCCTCCACATCAAAAGGAGCCAGTTGAGGTGGCTCGGGCATCTAGTCCAGATGCCTCCTGGACGCATCCCTGGGAAAGTGTTCTGGGCATGTCCCACTGGGCGGTGGCCCCAGAGAAGACCCAGGACACGCTGGAGAAACTTTGTCTGTCGGCTGGCCTGGGAACGCCTCGGGGTCCCCCCAGAGGAGCTGGAGGAAGTGGATGGGGAGAGGGGAGTCAGGGCATCTTTGCTTAGACTGCTGCCCCCGCGACCCGGTCCCGGATAAGAGGAGGAAGATGGATGGATGGATGAATAAAGGAATTCTCAAAAAGGCAATTTTAAGCTACATTTCCTTTATACGTCTCCTCTATCATGAGGAAAATACCCCATGAACACGTTAAAAACACAGAAAAACACAGTTTGTGTTAAGTAGGTCTATTCAAGGAATACAAAAAAGTTTATACAAGAAAATAAACAAATAAAAGCCTCTGACTCAAAAAAAAAGACAGGGAATCACTGAAACAGCTGCAAAACTAGTGACTGGAGAAAACAATGACTTAACAGCACTTTTCCAGGTTTTTTTTTTTTTCAAACCACATTTATAATAGACACCTATGACTAAAACTATAATAAGGAACACATGACATAATCTGAGATTAAGCCACTTTAGCTAAAAGAATCTTCTATTCTGGCTATTGGTTTAGATAAGAAAACAGCTTAAAAATACAACATCCACTAAAGCAAAAAGAAAAGAAAAAAAACATTACAGTAGATATCATTCCAATGCAGTTCTATTTAAGCAGCAAGCTCTAACTTCCAAAAGTTTAAGTGCCCAAGGAGTTTGTTTTATTGACAGTTGTTGTTTCTGGGGTTTTGATCTTCCTCAGAGTCAACACAAAGTAGAGAAATATGAAGAAACCTGCATGAAAAATGAAGGAAAAAAGTAAAGTCAGACTGTGAGCTAAAATGAGTTCATGCAATTTGTAAAAAATATGAATAAACAGTTACTGTCTCATGTCTCATGTTTTTCTCTCAGGTCCATTGTCTTTAAACCATCCACCGTCACTGATTTGAACAGTTTTCTTTTCTTTCCTGTTTGTGTGCTACATCACACTTTTACTATCTTTTTAATCCAATGTAACTATTTTCCTGAACAACCCTTCACCTTTTAGAGCACAAGTGTTAAACTCCAGGCCTCGGGGGGCCATTGTCTTTCATGTTTTCCAAATAACCCACCATTAAAGCATCTTACTGGCAAACTACACCTGATCCAGGTAATCAGGAGCCTGTGAAGTCTGTAGTCCAAGACGCCTGTTTTAGAGTATCTTTCATCTGCTAGTGTCGGTTGCCCCTGAAAATGACTGTCTATCCTTTTCATCCATCCATCCATCCATCCATCCATCCATCCATCCATCCATCCATCCATCCATCTTCCAGACTTGCTGTTGTGTTTGCTGGAATCTACTCAGCTGCTGACAGTCAATGGCAGGGTCATCTAACCACTACTGTCTCTTACATTGAAATGCTGTTATTGTTACAGAGAAGTCCAGAAATCTACCTAATATATTAAATGTAGATACACTTGGCAGTTTTAACAACTAGACAGGTTTATCTCTACAAAGTAGTACAATTTGGAAAATACCTAATAGACATCACATTCTATGCCAAATTCTGAAATATGTAAAATAAATGAAACATCATATTGATCTTTGTTTTGTGAACTCCACTTCAAAATTTACCAGTTGACAACAAAGACAGTGTGTCACCTTGCAGTGAGTTGACAGTGGAGAAGATGTAGAGGAGAGGAGTCGCCTGGCGCCAAAATGTGAAGAAGAAGCAGCCCCAGCCAATGCCAAGCAGAGTGATGAGGGCCAGCAGCATGGCCATGTTCTGCATTCTGTTCTTTTTCATTTGTCCAAACTGATTAAAACAATAAAGGAATAAAGAAAACATTTAATGACATTTTGTTCAAGTACAGGTGGATCAAACATAAGCTCTATACCTTGAATATACTATCTTTAAAGAATTCTAAACTTTTCACCTTTGAACTATTGAAATTAGTCAGCTGGCATTGTTCCACACAGATTTTCTCTTTCGTTTTTAGGAATCCAATAATATTCCGATATTGGACAAGTTATAGTTTATAAGTACAACAATTAAAAATTGTGACAAATATGGACCATATTGTCACTGACAATTTTTCCAAACCCTCCAGTTAGTTCATTGACACATTTTTCTTCTTTTATGTCAAATGTTTTTTTTTCTTGAAATCGGATCATAAATTCAAGGAATCTTCATGTTAGACAGCCATATGTCTCACTTCTTTACTGTATGAAAACTGATAAAAAGAAGAATACAATTGTGTCATGAAACTAAAGTGAACAAAGAACATTGGCACCAATGAAAATAAACAGTACATGATAGTAAGAATTACTGCAGAAGAAGGATAGAGTCACATCGTCTGAATTCTATTAAAATTCTATGAATGCAAATCAGTAAAGAGTGAAACTTACCTCTTTTTGATGCTGGTTAGTTATTAGATATCTCACAGTCATAGAAAACATGACTGTGTTAAAGATGAACAGGAGGGAAAACGGTCCCAGCGTGGTCACCAGCCTTACCGTACTGTCAGTTATGAAGCACCTATAGGAAGAACAAACAGGTTTACCATTTAGAATTGCAATCAAAAACAAGTCTGCAAATTATTGCAGGATTTTTTTACTGTACTATTTTTTTTGTTTGTTTTTTAGCTATTGTGGGGTGCAGTGTTCTTCTTTACCGTCTAGTAAAAAAAAAAAAAGTCCATAATTTTTATGATCTGCTCTTCTGATTTTCCATAATAAGGGACAATTTTGTTCATTAAGGTCTTTTCCTTTTTTTTGTTTAATTGGCAGATGGGTGAATCAAACATTTACTTAACAAAACCTTCACTGTACTTTGTCCAGCCCATTCACAATTTAAGTGAATTGGCTGTTGAAAACCTGGTCCACAGTGAACAACTAACCCTCACCTTGAACACCAGTAAAACCAGGGAGATCATTGTCGACTTCAGCAAACATGGCGCGGACCCAACCCCCCTCCTTATTAATGGGCAGCACGTAGAGAGGGTCCACACCTTCAGGTTCCTCCTGAGGGTCCTCAGGAAGAACAACATCAGCACCAACCTGCTGCTGACCTTCTACCAGTCATCAATCCAGAGCCAGCTTACTTGCTGCAAAACTGTTTGGTTTGGCAGCTGCTCGGCCGCGGATAAAAAGAGACTGCAGAGAGTCGTAGAGACGGCTCAGAACATCATTGGGTGCCCTCCCCCCACCCTGACGGACATCTACTCTGCACGCTGCATCAATAGGACTCAAAAGATCATCAAGGACAGTTCACACCCCGGCCCAGACCTGTTCAACCTGATGCCCTCTGGGAGGCGCTACAGGGTTATCAGAAGCAAAATGAACAGTCTCAAAAACAGCTTCTTTCCAAAGGCAATAATCTTACTCAATTCCCAAATGCACAAATAAAATCCATTTTCATGTCTACTTACTCTGTCCACAGTGTCAACACTCTACCTCATTACCACCTCTTGCACTTCTGACATGTTTACACACAGTTTTTGTACGCAAATTTGCACAAACATTTTGGCACTCTTCATTACAGTTTATTTTTATACACTGGTACATACTGTTTGTTTGTTTGTATTGTTTTACAATGATCCCACCTTGCTGTTCTTGCACTGATGACGATGGTTCAATCTCATTATACAATGGACAATGACAATAAAGCAATTCTAATCTAATTTATGGAAAATTTTAAACTTGGTTAATGTGTATGTCTAGCTTTGTGCATTCACGTTTGGTCAGACATTCATGGTCCAGTACATATCTATGTTTTTTTGAAGAAAGTTAAAGTGGACCAAAGCAAATGAGGGTGGAAAATGTATCATTATTTCCCATTGTTGTCAGCTGTTTCTGGAAGAATAATATCTGAGTAACCCTTCAAGCTGTCCCCAGCAACATGAACATAACATAATTCCGACAGATTCTGACTTTCCTAACCCAAAGTGTGCAAAGCCACTTTTCTCTGTGTCAGAATCAGTGGATTTACATTGATTGTGAAAGTACTTTACTATTGTAAAGCATCACATCAACACAAGGATGCTTTTCTTAGCTTCAGAAGCAGTTGGAATTATATTAATTGTGTAAATGGTTGAAGAGTTATTATTTTCAGACAACATCAACACTGCAACTAAAGCTCTGGGGCCTCATTTATAAAACTTTGCGTAGGATTTGCGTCAGAAGTGGCGTACGGATGAAACATAGGACGTGCGTATGCACAGAAATAATCGGATTTATAAAACCGTGCGCACGCACATCCTACGCATCTTTCCCTTAATAAATCACAACCAATTCTAAATGCAGCGCAGCTTTTGCGGCTTCATGACACGCCCATAGTTGCCCATAAATAGTCCGTGGAATGCCCACAAATGAATATTCATTGATTGCGAAACCATGACAAACACCAAGAGGAAATCAAAAAAACGTAACTTCACTCAATGTGAAGTAGAAGTTATCGTTGGCGAGGTGGAAAAGAGGAGAAAAGTGTTGTTTGGAGGGCACAGTGTGGACATTACTAACGCCAAAAAGCCTCACAACCTCGGACCGTGGCCGAAATAAAAAAGAAATGAAAGAAATGATCGGACATCAAAGTCGAGGCATAAAAAACGTCTAGCACTCCATCGGGGGGGGGGGGGGGGGCACCGGAGTGCCAGATGCATGCACCGGGTGACACGCGTGGTTCGTTGGAGTGCTCCTCTGTAACGCCGGGCCCAAAAGCCCGCAGAGGTCCAAGAGGACGGCTCGAGGAAGTGGGAACCGGCTCATAAGCCACTCGTCCTTGTTTGCCAGCAAGTCTTCTCGCTGTCTAAAGATGCGTTCACTCCGAATTCTTCCATTTGCCACATCTTCTAAGAGCGGAAGATCAGCCATTGTGCGTCATTACGCATCGTGATGGGGCATTTTATTTCCCTCCATTTAATTACATCTGACAAGCTACAGATGTCGGTAATAATCCACGTGGAAATGGGAAATTGATCAGCGCAAATGTAATTTGTTGTTGCTTTCTGAATGGTTGAGACATACGCCATACATTGTTTTATCAAAAAGAAAACAAACTAAAGGCATATGTATGAATACCATAATTCTGTAGCTTATGAAGAAATGTTTTAATTTATGCAGACAACTTTCCCCAGTGGACAATTAGTACGTCTGTCCGTCCGCACGTCCGCACCTATATCTGCTCCGCCAGACGGACTGACGAGAATATCAGTTTTGTACATCATTGCGTTTTGTTAACTATATTTTTTATGAGGATGAATTGCACAACATGCCAATATTGCAGAACATATTTCACTTTTCATTTTGCAAATATGTGTTCATTTGAATCTCTGTTGTAATTTTCGTTAAATTTTTTTTTCCACTGCTGATCGATGAAACGGGTGTTCCTGTAGGCTGTTAATTGTAAGACTTGCTTTGTGAAGTCTTCATGTTATTTATGAGAGGCAGGATTGTCATTTTCACTTTCACGTGTTTCTTCCATCTGCCGACGGTGTCGCCGTTTCTCATTTCCCCCGTTTTTGTGCGTACGCCTGGGTCAGAGCTTGCGTGAAGGACCGCACATTTTCCTGTCAAGTTTGCTTTTTTCAACTATTGCGTAGAGAGTGGCGTACGCCTTCTTTTGTGCGTTTATAAACGTTTATAAATGAGGCCCCTGGTGTTAAAGGGTTCAACTTTCTTTTTAAACAAAGCTTGTCTTAATGTCCAGCACCACATCTTGGCACTTAGGGTGTATTCTGACTGGAGAAATCTGTTTGTCAGGATCGAGTCCAGAACATTGCGTTTGGTTTGTTTTCAGACTGCCATCAAATTGACTTTCCTGTTTCAAACCAAAGCTTGTAAACAAAACCATGTGACTAAAGATTTCTTCAGTCATTGGCCATGAATCACGAGGGCGGGGCAGAGCAATGGGTGAAAAAAATCATGGAAGTGTAGTTCTTGTTGGGATAGTTCACTTATTCAAACTTTATATTTCGATGAATAATTCTGAAAGTTTGTAACAACTGTACAACAGTTTTTACTTTGGTACGGTGGAGGCGCTCTGCAAGGTGATTGCTGAGATTACGGTGACTCAGAAGGTACGCTGATAATTGTTTATGACATATAGATAGTCAGGAAAACAGAGTGAAAAGCAACATGTATCATGTTTAAAGTAGTTTTAGTGGTCTTGCATTCATTCGACCAAATTTCAATGAGTTGCTATGTCCCTTCATTGCTCAACTAGTCATTTACATCCAACAATGCCTGGCTACGGCGGTCGTTTTGGTTCAGTGTTTCCGCTTGAAGCATGGAGCCTATTCAAACTGTGAAAACTAAGTCTGATTGGAAACAAACCTAGTCCCAGATGCAGTTTAAGTGAACCAAATGTGTCCAGTCTGAATACACCCTATAACCAGAAGGGACTTTAGACCTAACGCAAGACTTGGTCTTTCTCAAACATCTGTGTCAGATGTGCCAAAAAAGATCACTATGGCAATTCTTTTTTCAATTGCATCTCTACCGGTTCTTTCATATAATCCACCCTTTCCAAAGTTTCTAATTTTACCCTTTCCATCGATACCTCTCCAGTTTTCCCCTTCCCTCAAGTAAAGAGTCTGGGTGTCATCCTTGATAGTACATTATCATTTCACGATCTCTGTCCCTCCGGCCCGTATGGTCACCATGAGCCGTGCCTTCAGTCGCTCTGCTCCCCAATCTGGAACTCTCTCCCCCCAGACCTCCGTAACACTGACTTCTTTCTGATCTTTAAATCCAGACTAAAAACCTATCTGTTTAAGCTTGCATTTCCGGAACACAATTTCTCATTCTCTGTCAGCTGATTATACTAATGAATCCAATTTATTTATTGTTTTTAACATGTTGTGATTTTATTGTGTTTTACCTCTAACTTTGTACGGTGACCTTGGGTGTTTTGAAAG
>JAUDJI010000471.1:0-13969 GCA_037389245.1 Oryzias sinensis | reverse complement strand
CTACAACACATTATTTGACATAATGCTCCCTATAATCTGGTGGTGTGTCTTGTGTGAAATGGAATGATCCAGCTCTGTTCATCGATATTACTCTTAGGCTGAATCGGTTTTGTTTTCCTACCCCTACAGCTTCTCCCTACCCTTACATATTTTAAGCAAGTGTTTCTCAGTTATTTTTTGTAAGGCCCCCCCAAGGAAAAAGGAAATGTTTACACCCCCCCCCCGACACACACACACACACACACACACACACACACACACACACTCACGCGCTGTGACAACATATGTGTTTGTATCTATAAAAATTGTGTAAGTATATCTAAAATTGTATCTTTTAACAGAAGGGCGTCCTTCTCCGGTGGGGCCCTGCGTTGGGTTCTCCCGGCGCGGCGGGGGAGCTGCTTTCCTGGTTGGGCTGGGGCGGCGCTCTCTTTCCCTTCATGCCTCCCTGCTCTCTGGCTCTGGGGGCCTTGCGGCGGTCCTGCTGGCCCTGGCCTGGGTGACGGGCTTGGTCGCCCGGGCGGCGGTTGTTCCCTGACGGTTCCCGTGTGGCGTTGGGGGGATTCCGGCTGCCGCTGCTGGTGCGGTGGGGGTCTTGGGGTGGGGATGGCTGGGCACTCTCCCTCCTTCTTTCCACATTCCACCATCCATTTTAGAAGAACATAAACACTCACCTGAGCACAGGTGTTAGCTCACCTTTGCACTAACAGTTTGCATGACTGAATGACTGAAATATTTCACACTAGTTGGTTTTAAGGCATAAGTATGCGTGTGAAAACTATCTGTTTTGTGTACATGTCGACAGGTGGACATTTTTGCAACTAACAGGTGTGTTTATAACATTTGAGTGTGTGTGTGGACAGGCTCCGCCCTTTTTTTTTTTTTTTACATTTAAACCTTACCATAATGATTAACAACCAGTAAACTTGTTGCTTTATGCTGCTTCATGGTCTTATCCCCCTTCCCCTCCTATTATCACCTCCTACCCCCCCTCTCTCTATCGCCCCTCTCTCTTCTTCCCCTCTTTCCTTTTCCGTCCGGTTCAACTCCAAAGATTTTCAGACATGATTGAAATTAATAAAGTTTGGCTCAATTACAAAAGGGGTTTATCCAGACATACCTTTGGTTTGTCTGAAGATTAATTACCCCTCTTGTTAAAGTAAAATATGTCCAACACAAGAGGCCCTCAGCTCTCATCTGTCTGCCCAGCTGTTGGACAGGACAAGTTAAAAAAAAAAAAAAAAAAAAAAAAAAAAAAAAAAAAAATGTTTTGGATTTAAATCTCAATTTAGAATTAACATTTGGATTTATGTTCAGATTGGACATTTGGATATTACTAATTAGAATAAAGTATTTATGTTTAGCATTTAAATCTGCATGGTTGTACCTGACACACAAAACCCTTGTGTTTGTCACTTGTTTGAATTAAATCAAAAGTTCACGAAAGCCGACGCTGCTGTTGTCTGTCTTCTGTCCCTCCTCCTTCCATTTTAATCAAGAACACATTTGATGGTGTTGTGCTGGATAATGTCAACCAGATGATGATGACTGTTTACTTAAAACCTGCAGGTGAAAGCTAAGGACATGTTTTACCAACATAAACATGTCTGACATGAACCTCGCCACAAGGAAAACACTTTGATTAATCTTAACGATCTTTGATGTTTTTGTTCAATACTTGGAGTCTTGTTCTCATTTGTCTTTGTACTCAGGTGAACGTCATGTGCTGTAGGAAAGACTTAGTTATTTAGAAGTAATTAAAAAAAGTTACTGTGCAATGATGTCATCAGCAGCTGGTTCTGGCGGCCCGTCAGATGGGGTTGTGTCCTGAGCCGTTGCGTCATGATGGGAAAACCGTGAGCTGGAAATATGTAGCTCATGCAGCTGAAAGACAAACCTCACGTCATAACACCAGATTTACATACAATGGCGCATGTCCAGCAGTGTGCATGACGCTGAAGGTGGTATCTGATACCAGGACCTCAGCGGCTCAGCCAACAGGAAGCCTTTGTGTTGCCACAACGTTATCAGTAGGTTTAGGAATGTTTTTGTAAAAAGATGATGAGTATGATGAGTATATTTCTAGCAGGATTGTTGTTCAGAAGCAACTTTAGGAACCCAGTTTAAGCGAAAAGTCATTTGTGGATCAGTCTCTAAGTCTGCCTCCCCCTTTTTGGTTCATTCCAGTTTCAGAGAGGAAGTTTCCCAAAGAGGCCTTTTCCATCACAACATCAGATGAAGTTGTCAACATGGTGGAAGTTCAGGAGGAGGAAGATGAGTGTCCGCTCCACCACAGACAGCAGTGCCAGCAGAAGTGCACTAGTGCGTGGGGCTCGTACCATTGCAGCTGCTTTCAGGGTTTTATCCTGCAGCAGGACGGACACTCTTGCTCTCCAGGTATTCCAAGTACTTCAGGTTGGAGGGTTGATTCACAATAACATGGAAAAGCTCCTTTTGTCCACTTCTGTCTTTATCTAAGCTTCAGAAATGCTGAAGGAAAAGTTGGATTTGAATCACATTCTGATGATTATGACCATCAAACAAACCGTGGGTTTCAACTAAAACAGAGCTTGAACATTAAAGATTAAACAGCTGTCAGGAAAAAAAAGGTCAGAGCAGAGACCTCAGAACTAGAAACACATGATGTAACAGATGCGTCATAGTGCGTCTTAGAGCTGCAAATCCTGTTCCTAATCTCAATTACTGATGGAGAAAGGAGAACAAAGCCTTTCCTAGAAGGTTTAACTTTAATGGAAAATTCAGAAACACACTGAAATGTTTTGGACTTTTAGTTTTGGTTCTGTTATAGTTGAGTTTTTTCGGTGGGAGGATTTTATTTTCTGTCAAGAAATGCTTTGATTTTCCTCAAAGATTTTGTTCTGGTGAAATATCTAGATGGGGAGGTAGACTTTAAATGGTTGTTTAACTAAGGAAAACTCCTCACTGCAGCAGGTAGACCTGAACCACAGCTGACATGACGGTGTTTGCATCACAATTTAATGAGAAAATATCCATCCATCCATCCGTCCATCCGTTCGTCCGTCCGTCCATCCGCTTCACTTAACCCTGCTGAATCCATTTCGGGGCCATGGGGTTGCTGGAGCCAACCCAGCTATTGCTGGGCAAAGGTGGAGTCCACCCTGAACAAGTCATCAGTCTGTTGCAGGGCCACACAACTACAACCAATCACATTGAAGCATGTTTCTGGACTATAAGTGTTCAGGGAACACCCACACATGTAGTGGGCGAACATGCAAACTCCACAAAGAAAAATGTAAAACCAGGACTTTCTCACAGTGAGGCGAGAGTTTTAACCATTATACCACTGTACATGCCTAATAAAGAATGTCTACAATTAATCTTTTTCCTTTTTTTGTTTTTTGAAATTGAATAACTACTAATGTTTACTTATGGATGATCTGTGCAGGGTGCTTTGTGACACACCATAACACGTCAAATGTAAACACTTTAGCTTAATTTTACATGCCAGTGTTGGTATTGTTTAGTAGTTTCTTCTATGTTACAGCTGGGTAGCTTGGTTGGTAAGGTAAAGGGCTACAATGCAGGAATCCGGGGTTCAATTCCCGGAGGGGAATAAGCAATGGTACTGGGGGCAATTACCATATCAATGGCGAGCAATTCACCCAGTGAGGGTTCTTAGGCAAGACCCTTAACGCTACTGCCTCCCGGGCGCGGCTTGTCTGCAGCTCACCGCTCTCCCAGGGGATGGGTCAAATGCGGAGAACAAATTTCACACACCTAGGTGTGTGACAGAAAGTAGCACTTTCTTCTTAACAGCATCCAGTACAATATTAGCTTCTGTGGTGTCAGAACAGCATAACAGTAATATAGTATTTTGTCAGACCTGCCTGATAATAAAGGGAAAAGAAATGTTGTAGTTGTAACACAAAACTTCATGTCTGCTCTATATTTGCTCTAGTGAGTCCTGAGGAGAGCAGAGTGAGCACACGACACCCCCCCATCACCATAGGCACCGTAGAAACCCCCACCCAATCTGCCCTTATTGACCCCTGTGCAGGTAACGTTGTGTTATCTGCTTTCACTATGACACAGCAGCACGTTCAGCTGATCACACACTGATATTCATGGACAATCAGCACACACTGAGTAAAAGCTGACTTACATTTTCTCTGTAGAAATCTGTAAAATAGTTCTCTTCTTTAAACTACTCTTCTTGTTACTTCCTGCATCACTTATTTTGTAAGGTGATAATAACATCAGGTTGTCATGAAACTCAAACCCTGACTGAGTGTTTGCTTGTTTTGCGCCTAATTTGTAAGCTTTATATAAAAGCATGTGCAAAATGTAAAGATTAACTTTTTTAATTCAGTTGCATTTCTGTTAGCTGTCTGAATTTGCTTACGTCGTACCTGTCAGGTAACGGGCTCTGCAGTCAGCGGTGCAGTACGGCGGGGGGCAGAGTTCTCTGTTCCTGCTTTCCAGGCTTCTTCCTGAGGAAAGATGGACACACATGTGAAGGTGAGGCTCAGTACTGTTAATGCATTCCCCACTTATACAAGAAGTCTCTGTTCCTCACAGATCTATAATATTCTATAATGATCTATGTTCATGTGGGATTCTTTTATATGACAGTTGGTTTTAAAATTTAGATTCTTTGTTGTTCCAATACAATGTCATGCTATGAAAGTAGAAACCACCTAAATTGATTCATTCATGATAAAAGGGGGAAATTAAAAGGTTTTTAATAAGCATGTAAAGGATATAGATAAGTATTATTTGAAGCTATAATGCCAATTTTGTTACCTCAAATAAAAAGAAAAGGAGTTTTTCTGTTAAAGGCAGACATTTTGATTAATCGTTTTAAATGCCAAATGATTAATAAATATATCGTTGGATCTCTAGTTGAATCTTTTATGCATCAATTTATGGTTGTTGCATATCGAATCATTTGAGATACACAGCCCTATTTTTTTTTACTGTGTCTTACACTGTTTATGTGTATGTTGTCTTTACTAGTTGTTTTTTTAGTCTATTTTTTCTCTTTAATGTTAGTTCTTTGGTTTTTAAACATTTGTTGACTTGTTTTTATTTTATCCACATTTGAAATGACTTTTTTTCAGAAGTAGATGGTGGTGTTCAGGTCTGTTCATGCATGTTTAACCCCCAGATTCAGAGTTGGTAAGATGTTCATCTCATTGAGATGTTTCAGGACAAGGTTCCAAATTATTTCCAGAATAATATCAGAAAGTTAAAGAAGTTGTTTCAAAACAATAAGGAGAGATATTAGAAATGCGCCTAAAGATTTATTTGTGTTACAGAAAAATATTTTAAGAGAAGAAATTTGCATTGACCTCAAGTTTCAGGAAAACAGTTTTTACTTCCAGTATGGCAGATCGGCTTTTGGACCAAGCTTGAATGACATTTTATTGAAACATCAACCCCTTCATGATTGTTTACTGGCAGATTTTTCTGTCAAATAACTAAAATACTTTTGTTCAAGACTTTTTGTTTAATGATTGGCTAACTAACTAAAACGTTGTAAGATTTGTGAATGCATATCCAACTTGTGGTTGAGTCAAAATCTCCTGTCCGCAACTATCAAGATATGTGCTCGAATGTGTGCAAAAAAGAAGGGCACGGATGAATTAATGTACACCAACGAATATAGTTTTCATTTGGTCTGGAACCTGGAGTCAGAGATGAGAACTCCCCTGAATGTCCACACTCTTTCAAAGCAAGCTTGTGTTTGCTCTGCAGACGTAGATGAATGTCTGACCCACAAATGTCTGCCACATCAGCGCTGTGTGAACACTGAGGGCTCGTTTACCTGCAGGCCGCAGATTACCTGTCCTCCAGGTTACCACCTGAAGAGCAGTGGGTGCCAGGGTGAGTTCACTGGTCTCTATTGTTCTTTGTCAGCTGATATACATAAACAAAGTCAATGTAAAGATTACCCAGACCATCCATCCTTTTTTAGAACCGGCTGAATCCCTTAATGGGTCACGGTGTTGCTGGAGCCAACCCAGCCATTGTTGGGCAAAGGAGGGGTACACTCTGAACAGGTTGCCACTCTGTTGCATATGAGCATGTGAGTCACACACTCACATGTACACCTAGGGGAAATTTAGAGATACCACATAACCCTTGTGCTATCCTAGGCATTTTAACGTTGGGTGTTGGGTCATCTAGACCCACTAGACAGTGCTCTGAACCTTTTTTCTTCAATGATTTGTGATCTTCACTGGTGTCCATGGATTACATGAAATCTTTCCACCTTTATCCACCTTTGTCATGGTAGAGAGAACACATCAATGTAAGGGTGGGGTCATCTAAGATAGCACAAGGGTTAACCTATGAATTGTGTTTTTGGACTGTTGGAAGAGAACCTTAACATCTTCATCTCTTTAGTGTGTCCTTCAACAGCCTGGCGACCTGTCCAGGCCATGGTGTACCCTGCCTTTGTTTAACAGTAGTTGGGATAGGCTCCAGCATCCCTTTGATCCTGAAAGGATTTAAGCAAGTTTAGAAAATGGATGAATAGATAATATTAAGTCCCTTCCTTCAAATGAGGGAAGAAAAACATGAAGTGGTGAAGAAAAGCTGGTGGGAAAATGTCATTCACCTCCAGGATTCCTCATAATAATAATAAAAAAAAATAATAATATTAAAAAAGAATATTCATAAGAACTGAAAATGATCCAATGTGTTTTTGTTTTGTTGGTTTAAAAAATGTTGACAATCTGTGACTTTTCTTGTAGTGTTTAGTGTAGAACGTTCTGAGTGTTACTCAGTTTTAGGTTTTGAGCTACCTCATTTGTGTTTTAAAACACAGCATCTGCTAAATGACAACTATTGTAAATGTGGATTATTATATGGATTCAATGTATGGACTAGTTGTTTGTGCTTGATCCACAATCCCGCCCCTCCCAGCTGTTTGTGCTATACTTGGAGCTTGGAGAGCTGATCCTTTTGTTGAACAAATAGTTTAATTTATGAGAATTAAGGTTTGATCTACTCTGTGTTAAGATGTGGATGAGTGTGCCATGAGGAAGGACCGTTGTGGCAAAGACTTCCTGTGTGAGAACACACCAGGCTCCTTCAAGTGTATACCTAAGCAAAAATGTTTGAGCGGATTCACCCAAGACGCTCACGGGAACTGTGTTGGTAAGATCCTTAGAGTTTGTTGGGAAGGATCGTGAAGAATGTTCCGCCTCTGCCCGCTGAGGCTGGACTTTGTCTTTGATTGTGCAGACATAAACGAGTGCAGCAGCCTGGCTCAGCCGTGCAGCTCCAGCTTTGCCTGCGTCAACACAGTGGGCTCCTTCAGCTGCCAGCAGAAGGTCCTTGTGTGCAATCGTGGATACCACACCAGTCCTGACGGAGCCTCGTGTGCCGGTGAGTGTTTCGTACTTAGTAGTACCGGGGAGTGAGGACAAAGAGGCCTTGTTTTCCCTGGTTCAGGTAACACTAAACACTAAAGACATTTGTGCAAACACACAATAAAAAAATACAATAAAATATGTTTTGTCACAACCAATCAACATTTACAAGTAGCAGAAAAAAACAGTGTCAATTACTAAAACAAATCTGTTTAAACCATGATAACACAGTAAAAAATATAAGAAGGTAAATTTAACAAATAAATGAGAAAAATAGTAGCCTTGGAGTCCAGAGTTTGATGTTGTGGGTCTGTAGGTGACACCGCCCAGTCAGAAGTGGTGTTTCAAGCACTTGTTGATCATTGTTGCACACCTGCAGGTCAACAAAGTCACCTATAATAATAATGGATTGGATTTATCTGCGCTTTTTAAGACACTCAAAGCGCTAACAGTGTGTCCATTATTCA
The DNA here is from genome assembly GCA_037389245.1 of Oryzias sinensis. NCBI lineage: Eukaryota > Metazoa > Chordata > Actinopteri > Beloniformes > Adrianichthyidae > Oryzias > Oryzias sinensis. The sequence goes on along the minus strand of JAUDJI010000471.1, from coordinate 6,141 downwards.
TTCACTCCTCATTCATACTTGGTGACGGTAAGCTACGGTTGTAGCCACAGCTGCCCTGGGGCAGACTGACAGAGGCGTGGCTGCCATTTCCAAGTGTCTTGCCCAAGGACACAATGACATTTTTGGCTGGTAGGAGTGGGGATCGAACCGCCCTTCAGTCATTGGACGACCCGCTCAACCACCTGAGACACTGTCGCACTTCGACTCTTTGGTCCTCTGGTAGGTTGAAATGAGTCAAGTCAAAAGAGCTAACAGAAACCCGGCTTCAGTGTTTAAAGTTGAATTAAAAATGGTGGTGCCAACTCATGGCTCTTTCTGCCAATAAAACTGCTGACAGAAAAATGTAGATCAAACTGCAGATGATGTACTTTCTCCTTTCCTGTGTAGATGTTGATGAGTGTCAGATGGGATCACATGCTTGTGGAGTGGGTCAGATCTGTCACAACCTCCCTGGTAGCTACCGCTGTGACTGTCAGACAGGATACCAGTTTGATGCCCTGCGCAAAGTCTGCACAGGTATGTTTTACTGCGGCAGATGTGCTGCACACAAACTGAAGTATTAAGGACGCTTTTTAAACAACAGCTCATGCTGACAGAACTTTAAGAAAGTGTGAGTTTTCGCCCTTCTACATGGTGACCAGTTCAGGGTGTACCCACCTTGGCCCAACAGCGGTAAGGTTAGGGTCAGCCGCCCTGAGACCTTAAAAGGGATTCAGGAGATTCTGAGAACGGATGGATGGTGTGATATTTCTCCAAGCTTTGAAAAGACACACGCCGTCCATCCTGGACCAAACAAATTAAACAGGAGAGCTACGTCCTGAAAATGTAAAGGCACAGACACAACCAAGCTCCAAAAAGGAAACATACCTAAACTTTTGCTGCTCTCTCATTTCTGCTGATAAGTTTGATGAATCTGTTTTCACCAGTAGGGCTCTTTTCACCATGAAGATTAAGAATAATGTGCTAGCTAAGGTTGTCCCTAATTCTTTTACAGAATGAAAATACCGGTATTTAATTTTGCTATTTTCTTGAGCAGTATTGTGATACTACAACCTAAGCCAAGGTCTTACCCAGAGTACCGAAATAACTTAGAGTTTATAAACATCCAAATCTAAAAATGACTCATCCAAAATTAGAACGGGACATGAATTTGAGCTATGTAAACGAATGGTTTCAATAAAATTAAAAACTCAAAGCCAAAAAGTTATTTAAATAAATCATCTGTACAAACTTCATCTTTTTTTGTCATGAAAAAAGTGTTATTTTTCTTTTATATTTGCCTCCTTCTGCAAGGACAGATGTGAATGAGTGCTGGAGCTATCCAGGCAGGTTGTGCGCTCAGACCTGTGAAAACACGGTGGGCTCTTACCTCTGCTCCTGCACAGCTGGCTTTATTTTGGCCTCTGACCAAAAGAACTGTGAAGGTACGGTAACTGTGTCATTCTAAAGGCCATGTCACACAGCCACTACATACACTTTGTGCATAATAAACAGATGAAAATTGGTCATAGCCCATGACTATATTCACCAATGACTCATAGGTGAATATACATGGAAAAAGTGAGAAAAGTTGTGGTCCTTATGTGACATTTTCACGGATGCATATTGACTTAACCACAATAAAACCATGGAAGAAGTACGAATAAACCACAAAAAGAACACATTAATCAACGTACAACATGAACCGTGCGTGATTATTGTGCTGTGTCAATTATGTAATTTTAAAGTGATATGTGCTATAAAAAGTTAGACATCGATGCTACATGCCTGAAAAGTCTGTTAATCATATGTAGAACGGTCGTGGAAAGCCACAAATTCGCATATGCATCTTGCAAAAATCACACAAAATTGCACAAGATTTATATAATAATTGCGTTTAAACTACGTGAAATATGCACAAACACCGTAATTCTCAAACCTTTTGAGCAGTTCAAAACCGAATTCACGTAACTACCCGTCAGTCAAAACCCCTTGACGGACATCTGCACACATTGACGAATGACGAACGCAATAAACACTTGTGATTTATGTATATCACGCACGTATCATGAAAGACCAAAATTTCATACGTTGAAAATGTTCGCGTGGCTTTGTGACACGGCCTTTAGGAAGCATCATACCCTTTTTTAGTCTCAGTGTTTGTTTGTAAAGGAAGCATTGAGGCAAAAAGCAGCAGAAAATCTTAAAGTGTCCTGATAAGTGGCCGATTGATGGGATTTGAACTGCGGCGTCTTAGTGCTTATCAGTAGTGTCTTTTTCTGTGTCCTCAGACATAAATGAATGCGACCAAAAGCCCTGCAGTCAGGAGTGTGTCAACATGCACGGTTCATATCAGTGCTACTGTCGCCAAGGATATTACCTTCATGAAGACGGACGCACCTGTGAAGGTAATCTCCACTATAAACATGCGTTAGTGATTCTCTTGGAGTTCTGAGGGAAGATGCTTTAAGTCTTACTCAGATGAAGTTTTAGTCATTTTGGGGGGAAACTGACTGCAAGCAATAATTCTAAAAAATTTGATAAATTTCAATAACTGGATCCTTTAAATTGGCAGTTTTCTTATTTATTTAGATGACCTTGCTTCTATCCTTATGTAAAAAACTCTGAAGTCCCGTTTTACGTTTTTGCTTTGAAAGTGTCTGCATCATGAATCCAAAGAGGATTTTTTAAGGTGGGGGCTTTTAAGAGAGGGTAATTGAGGGTACTTTACATTTGGAAAAATTCCATTACCTTTAGTCAAAGAGCATTGGTAACAAATGCAGTAATATCAAATCTAGGGAGTGAAGAAGCACATTGACAGCACTTAAAGAATTTTATAGAAGGCTCTTTTCATGGCTCCATGTGACTAAAGTCTGGATCTTCAACAGACATTGATGAATGCTCCCAAAGCATTGGGAAGCTTTGTGCCTTCCAGTGCGTCAATGTTGTTGGCAGCTACCTCTGTGCCTGTCCTCCTCATGGATACGTCATGTCAGCCAATGGACACACCTGTACAGGTGAGTCTTCTCTGAACACTTTCCTATAAAGCACCGTATATATTTATTTTTGTTTGATAGCCTACATTTCTCTAACTGGATTACCACGCCTTCAACTACTCTTCAGCAGAAACTTGCATTTGAAGGATTTTCATGAAAGTTTAGTTTAAGTTCACACTATTCATAAATTATGCCAAAGACTTAAAGAAAGATTTCATTTAGGAAAAGGGCTGGAGCGGATCCCACTCAAACAAACTCCCCTCTGCCAGGAATGATGGTTATGGAAGGTCCAAATGCAGGAAACATGATGAAGGATGGAAGATACCTAAAGAGTTAAAAGTCCCACTCCGATCATTTTTTGATCTATTTTAAAAGTATTCTGATTCTGAAAAGCGGTCCCAGTGGTCTTTTAATTATGATTATGCCGGTTTTAGCCAAATCAAGAAGCCTGTGTCGTTTTATAGGACATAGTTTCTGTAGAGCGACAGTAGTTCACTAGAAATTCACCTCTGAGTGTTGGCCAAACCTGTTGAAGCGTTAACAGTTTTCTTTGTAGAAACTCACAGATTTGTTACCAGTAGTCTCCTATCAAGTGGTTTGTAACTTCAGATTTTCAGATCAGTTTAAATTTTGGACTTTGACACTCCTTTAATCATTACTGCTGGTGGGTTCACTTCATGCACGGTTTGTTATCTTAGACGTGGACGAGTGCAAAGTGGGGAGCCATAACTGCTCCTCTGAAAAAACCTGCTTTAATCTGCAAGGAGGCTTCAGGTGTCTTTCCTTTGACTGTCCACACAACTACAAGAAGGTGTCCGGCACGTAAGTTGCACTTGCACACACATATGCACTCAGACTAACACACTGTAAGCGGTGCTTCTTTTTACTTTTGGCTCTTACTTTATATACTGATAAGGAATATTTTTGCAGAGCATTCGCTGTAATTACTTAAATAAATCTTGACTGGTGTAACCTCTTTAACCCCACTCAATTCAGCATCGCCTTGAGTAGAAAAAAACACTGAAGAATATATTTTTACATAACTGAGGGAAAAGTCAGGCATGGGAGGCATAAAATGATAAACATTTGATGCACTTCACTCGAAATTTACTCAAAAACTTCTTCACTATATCCATTTTGAGTTACCACAGGTGTGCACTGGGGATCTGTTCAAAGGTCTTTTCCATTTGTCATTTACACCCCCCAGTTAATTTTCCACATTTGCCATATTAAATTTCACTACCATAAACATGATACCATCTTTAGGTGTCCTTTAAACTCAACTTCTCCTCCCTTAATAAAAAATATATCTATTTTATCTAGCATGCAGTGGTCCCTCGTTGTATCACGGTTCACCATTTTATTATTTGGCTGATTTTTTTCATTTCATTTTGCATGCTTTTTTTTAAACACACTGGGTTTGGTGTCCCCGTACAACATTGTCAATCAATCTCTGTGCCCTGTCTTCTGTGCGGAATGCATAAATCTTTGGTTGTGAGCAGAATTTTGTTTTTATTCTATAATACTGGACTTTTCTGTAAAAGTTTGAACATTTAGAGTTTAAACAAAAGAGAAATGTTGTGGAAATATAATTTTTGTCTAAGAAAAGGATAGTGAGATGTTTTACAGCCTTAGAACATTCCTGATCCTACTTTGTGGATTTTGTTTTAGAGCGTATTCCTCGCAATAAATGAGGACTAGTCTCTGTGAAGGCTCACTCAAGACATATAGATGTAAATTCTGATTTATGACGGCATCCTCAGGGTATTATAGCAGGTTTTCTCAGCTCTTCCTACCTTTATCTCCATCATGTCTTCTGCATTGTTTTGCAGAGACATTCTTTGTGCCTCCTCTGAAAATGTCAAAATTTTCTAGGTCTGGAATCTATGGATTTTTTTTTTAGACTTCTAACTTGAGTTAGAAGAAATTCCATTCGTCACTTCCAGAGAAATCTTGACAGTATCATCTGCAGACATGAAAGACTTTGGGATTCCTAACTCCCTTTGCTTTCTGTTTTCTCTGTCCTGGTTCTCCGTCTTCCTCTCACAGATACTGTGAGCGGATCAACTGTGCTCCCAACTCCTTTGACTGTCAGAACTCTCCTTTGAGGATCACCTACTACACTCTCAGCTTCCAGAGCAACATCCTCACTCCAGCCCAGATCTTCCGAATGGGGCCCTCCCCTGTCTACGCCGGAGACCACGTCATCATCAGCATCACGAGCGGAAACGAAGAGAACTACTTTAGCACGCGCAAGCTGAACAGCTTCACGGGCGCCGTCTACATCCAGAGAAAGGTCAGAGAGCCCAAAGACTTCCTGATAGAGGTGGAGATGAAGCTGCTGAGGCGGGGGACCATCACCTCATTCCTGGCCAGACTCTACGTCTTCTTTACACCCAGCTCCATTTAAGACACTGAAGATTCTATTTCATAAGGTGCTGAAAATGTTTTGGTTTGGACTGTTCCATCAATCCAGAAGATTGTTATCTGAGATTTCTACTTTGTCTGGAGTCATTTCTCTTTAGAATGTTGTCATGAAACCTTCCTGCTCAGCTCTTGTTGGTTAGGGTCCAAGCAGTTTGTCCTTCCCAGCCCTCCTCTTCCTCTCTGCCTCTGACGAATGGGCTTATATTTGAGCCCAGCAGTACAGGAGACAGAAACCTAGCTTTTCCACCCAGAACGTGAGCTGATATATTTTTATGAATGTAATATTCAGGCTAACTGTTCTCAGAAAGTGATAAAGTCAACAGACAGACTGAATTAAACATTACCAGCACACAAGTAGGGTAATAAAAAATACTTTCGGAATTGATTAGAAGACGACGCATCTTCCCTCAGAACTCCAAGAAGTTGTACCCAAATTCCTTCACTACTCACTATTTAGTGCCCTACATAGTGCATTTTCCATTTTGTAGAGCTGTCCAAAACTACAATTCCAAAATCAAGTGCCCTAGAAATTTCCCAGAAGCCTCTGTGAAAAACCAGTGTGCATCAATGCTTACTAGACTGGGGAAAAAGGACCACAATGAACACATTTTCATAAAAAAAGTGTTTTCATTTTTTTTTAATAGAAAATCCAAATTGTTATCAACCGAAAAAAGTGGATGGACAAGTGAATTTATAAATAGTCTTCTTACAATGTTTGCTGTATATATATATATATATA
>JAUDJI010000470.1:0-11923 GCA_037389245.1 Oryzias sinensis | reverse complement strand
CCATGAAAAGAAAAATGGCCATTACTCAGCCATGCATAATCTAATCTGATCCAAAATTTATATGCATGATTGTAGTCTGACTCTGAACACAGCTGCAGTGGAAAAATCCGGAAAAGGTGTAGCGCCACCTGCTGGCAGCAGGAAATGACATGTTTTACTTGGAGCATCACTGCTCCAAGTAGGATGAGAAAACACACCTCAAAATGACGTCCACCTGTTGAAAAGCCATTGAAATTTACTCTTATAACAAACCATAACTTTCAAAGCTGGGGTGTGGTCGTGACAGAGCGGCAAAGTTGGGCGTCTCGCCATGCACAAATGTTACTCTCACGTGCACATTCCTTGTCCGATCTTACTGAAAATCAATGGATATGATGAAGCTTCCATTCTGAACCCATGGATATGACAATATTGGACGAGCTCTATAGCGCCACCTAGTTATTGAATGGGGCACATTCTGCCCTGTATTTTCTCTGTGCTTTGTCCGATGTTCATAAAATTACAACAGGAGATACTCACAAGGGTCTTCTCTCATCGTTTAAAGTTTCATGGGTGTACACCTGACGGTGCCTGCGCAAGCCACCGCCAAACTGGAAGTGGTTGATTGCGTTGCAGTCAGATAATTAAAAATTCATAAAAAATCAGCCGTTTGTATCACAAGGCTGAGATTTCAGAATGAGATTCCCCCATACATATCTCCAACTTAGATATTCAGCACTCGCATGGGTGCACAAAAACGGCTCAATAGCGCCACCTACAATGTTTGTTTTCGCGAGCCCCGCCATGTTCTTTAACATACAAGCTTGATATTTACAGGACATGTTCATCAGATGAAAACCTACAAAAAAGTCTCTTGGTACCAAGCTGTCAGTTGCACAGGAAGTCTGCTATATTGATGTCAATATGTCATTTTTGGTGTATTTTGGTCATTTGCAGGCCTCCTTCTAGAACGAACTCCTCTTAGAGATTTGTGAATAATGACTCCAAACTTTGGTTTTGTAAACTAAACACACGTTCGATGTTAAATTGCGAAGCTTTTAAGTTTTTACGGTTGTTTGTGACCGTGGCAGCACGCCAAAATTTGAGGTCGTTTCGAAAACACGCCATGAAAAGGAAAATGGCCATTACTCAGCCATGCATAATCTAATCTGATCCAAGATTTATGTGCATGATTGTAGTCTGACTCTGAACACATCTGCAGTTAGGAAACCGGAACAGGTGTAGTGCCACCTGCTGGCAACAGGAAATGACATGTTTGACTTGGAGCATCACTGCTCCAAGTAGGATGAGCCGACACAGCTCAAATCTTTCTAATAAAATCATAAAAAATGGAACACAAAATGTAAAACCCAAATTAGAAATTGCAATTTTAAAAAGATACATTTTTCAGCAGCTTTTCAAAAACCATCACATTACTCTTCTGTGGATGAAACAAAGAAGTCCAGAACAATGTAGCCACTTCTCCAAAGTCTATGTCACCTTCAATTTTAAACAAAGTCTGTGAAAATCCACCATACATTGGTCACATGTATTCAGAGACCTGCTAAAAGTGCACAATTGTAAAAGCTCTTTTATATAGACAACTGTTTGTTTGCTTGGAGCTCTAAATATAAAAAAATGTTTTTCTATCACTTAGACACAGATGGAGAACCATATCAACTGGATTAGTAACAGGGTGGCATGTTTAGGTTTACTTAGGTAAAAACTTACATCACAAGACAACATAAAGCTGTTCATCACATATTTTACCTAAACATGTAAACATATGCTTGGCTCTGCGGTTAGGAAATTATATTTGGGAATCTCTTCATACCAGGAATGAGCCTGGCCATTGGAACATCGCTACAGTGCCCATCCAGACTGGGACAGCAACAGAGTCCACTTCATAGCCGTGAGGCTGCTGTGTTTAACTCCAGCTGTCCCAGCAAGGGAGACAACTGCAGCAACAACCACCGACCAAGCCGGCAAGCCCTGGCAGAAAAGATCCCCACAAGAAACACTGGCTCAGTCAAGCTAGTCAAAAAAATATATAGTTTTGCCATTGTCTTGCAGCTCGCAGATCAAGTGGTTTAGTTTCCCAGTAATGTCAGTCAAAAATGCAAGTTCAGATTCACCATATTCATATTCACCATATTCAGCAGACATCTCCTCCAATAGCACCTTAAAAATCCAGTTCTGTTTTGCTTTGCAGCTGAGGTTGTATATGATTTTCACAATAGGAGTCATTATGTGTCCAGAGCCAATCACTTCTGCACATATGGCCTAATGGTGAATGACGCATCAGTAATGAAGACATTTTGGAAAGTCTGGGTCAGCTTTACAGCTTACAGTGAGTGATGAAACCTGTTTGTCTATTGATCATAGCAGGAGCCCCGTCTGCAGGTATGGCTACCAGCTTTTCTAATGGTACCTTTTTCTGCACAAAAAGTCTTTCACCGTGTTACACATTTCAACTCCTCTTGTAGTTGTCTGTTAGGGCAGATGTGTCAGGAATTCTTCTCTTGTGGAAACCAAAAGCAATGCTGTACTGGTGCCGTCCACAGACTCATCACACTGGACGTCAACCCACCTGCACTTCGCAAGATCCCGGTCCAGCTAATCGGCCAAGTTATCAGACACAGCTGACACACATCTAGACATTGTAGTGGAAATTGAATGAGTTCTTCTGTTCTCATCCTTAGGGACAGTGATAGCAATTATCATCACTGCTCGTTTCTTAATCTGATAAAAACCTTCTTCTCCTTGATGAGAAAATGAACAGGTCTAAACGAGGCTTAGTTTTAAGAATTTTATTCATGCTATATGCAAAAGTCTTTGTCCCTTAAGGCAACAGATTACAGCCCCCCCCCCCCCCCCGCCCCACAGGCTGCTGTCATATTAACATTAGCTTGGAGCTCCAGAATGGACAAGAAAAAACGACGAGAATGGCTCGAGCAGGGCGTTGCTCACGGGGCGGTCGCCCGTGCCAGGCGGTCGCACGTGCTCGGGCCCGCTAAATGCTACTTGTAGCTTTAATTATCTTTATTATTCCTGAAAAAGAATTAGTACCCCCCCCCCCCCCCTATTTTTGAGGGACCATTCAGGCTCCTGAACCGGTTTAGAGTTCTGGAGATGCTACATTAAGCAATGTTGAAAATAAACAGGACTTTATTTCATCAATCATACTTTTACAACCTTATTGGTTAAGACACATTCAGTCATTCATTTTCATATACTGAAATATATTCTGTTGTGGAAATCAGACAATGTTGACTGTTCCATTTCTATATTTTAAGTTACCAAAATAAAAGCACTATGAATCTGCTGGGGTTAAAGCAGCTTCTACGTATGTGATACAGTTGCAGTGCTTAACATTGTGATCATTAAACAGACTATTTTATGACAACAAAAATACAGATTGAAATTCAGGTAGAGTTTTTTTTTAAAGTGAAATAATGTGTTCCGGTAGAATATCGGGATGCGTTTCGTATCGCCAGACTCCTGCCAATACACAGCCCTAACATCTTGTCTGGCTCTTCGTATTGAAGTCATTGAAAGCAGTCACAGTTTCTTGACATGTTAGGCAGACACAGTTTTACGTTTGTCCTGGACGTGGCGGCCCTCACTGTCAACTTGACTTTTTTATCTACAGCTAACATTTCAGAAATGAGCTAGAAAGGGTCACCGGAGGATCAAACGATATGGTTGCCACAGGTTTACGACGGCCTAAAGCAGCATTTAGCCTACCATGTTCAAGAAATCATACACACTTTGTAGAAAATCTGAGGGGCGTATATTTTATGAAAGGAGCCATTTGGCCGGACTTTGGACATGCCTGGTCTACTCGATCCGTTCGTGTGCAAATGTTTTCTTTTTCTGTTTCGTTTCATGGCAGTTTACTCCCCAGTGTACAAGGGTACCTCCGCTTACCGACTGTGTTATTAACGGCTAACAGTTGCCCCGGCGGGCATCTCCTCTTTTCCCAACATATAAAAAAATAAGAAGTGATCACACAGAGATATGCCTCTGAGCCGTGTGGCCGCCATTCGGTCACTCATCGTTCTGTGATGACATCAGCACGTGGTTTACAGCATCGCATTTAGGCAGCGTTCTTTTATTTTACAGCGCTGTAATCCAGTCTCTGTTGTTGAGGAAAACAGAAATCTGTGTGATCACGGAGTTATCTGCCGTTTAAACGGCTTGGACAGTCGTAAAGGCGGGAAAACTCTCGGGAAGTTCTACTGGGAGAAAATCAAATTCAAATTGCTTAATGTTGACGACGACGGGCAGTAATGTAAGACTGGCGGATGTGGGGTACTGCTCAGGTTTCCGGTCCAGATCGGGTATGGACAGCAGGTTTTCAACCAAAGCGGAACGTTTAATGCAAACGGACACAGAATCCAGCTGTGTAAAGATGATCACTCTGACACAAAAATGTCTTTGTTTTTACAGCCAAACTGAATCAGAGAGAAGCAGATTTTATGCTGCATCATATTTCTGCGACATTCAAACTCAAAGGGATCTTTACCTTCAAGACGTGATCAAGAATGATCAAATTTATAGATTTTCCTTTACAGAAGTTTCATTTTGACTGACAGCCCCGTGACCCCGAAAGGGACAAAAACGGGTTTAGAAGATGCATCAATGAATGTTCCTTTTTTTTGTTAAATATGTTCCTTTATGTAAACGTACTCACATCTACAGCCACTGTTTTATCCCTTTACCTCAGTACCTCCATGCAGTTGGTGGTTAGGGTTGGCGTTTCGTTCCATCTGCTGGCTGATCTTTCTGTCAGCTGATCTCTCGGTTTGGGTGTTTTTGTGTGTCAGTATGTCAGGTTTTGGCGTGAACAGGAACCCAGGCTTCAACATGAACAACTCCCTATCCAACAACATCTTTAACGGCACAGGTAGACCTCGGCCCAAACTCACCGATGCTCCCGGTGTTCAGGTGAACCCGCCCTCATCCGCTTTGTGTTTTCTCCTCTGATGTCAGACGGCAGCGAGAATGTGACGGGCTTGGACCTGTCAGACTTCCCCGCGTTAGCCGACCGAAATCGGAGGGACGGAGGTTCAAATCCCACCCCATTGCTCAATCCGCTGGCCGGTCGGGCGCCTTACGGTAAACCTCTGTTTGTCTTTTTATGATCAGAAGTCTTTGACATGTTTCTTTCTTTCTGTTCTGACTTCCTGTTCTGATCTGGGTCTGCTCCCTCACTTTATAACTTTCAGTTGGCATGGTAACCAAGCCATCCAGTGAACAGTCGCAGGACTTCTCCATCCACAACGAAGACTTCCCCGCTCTCCCAGGGCCAAATTACCAAACAAAAGATCCCACCAGCAGCAGTGAAGACAACAAAACGGTTGGCTTCTTTGCCTTTTTCTGCTCCCTTTTCTCCACGTGAACCTTCGGCTGCTGCTTTGACACGTCTGTGTTTTCTGCTTTCATCCCATCAGAATTTGAACTCGTCAGGAAAGTCCACTTCCAGCTCGGATGGTCCAAAGTTTCCAGGCGATAAGAGTTCTACTCCAAGCAACAACAACCAGCAGAAAAAAGGGATTCAGGTTCTTCCTGACGGTGAGAGCATCATGAACGGCCTTCATCTGCTCTGAAGCTCTGTTCCTTTCTGGGTTTCTTCTTTAGGAAGTGGTTTCAAAATCAGACCATCTCAAACGAAAGCTGCTGGTTCTGCTGGAATGTCTGGATGTTTGCTGCTGACCTGAAGACCTCCTCTAACATCTGCACTGGCCGTCTCCCTCTCAGGGCGAGTGACCAACATCCCCGTCGGCATGGTAACAGACCAGTTCGGAATGATCGGTTTGCTGACGTTCATCCGGGCAGCAGAGACGGATCCGGGGATGGTTCATCTGGCGCTGGGCTCCGACTTAACCACACTCGGGCTGAACCTCAACTCACCAGAGTATGAGAAACGCACACCTGCAAACACACACCTCCATGTTGGCACACACATGCGTGTGTTGACTCACTCTTGGGTTTCAGATGGATGGATTAACTGATTTATTGATGGATCAATGTTTAATTGGTCATTGGTTTCTCATGTGGGCTATGAAAAGCTTCTCCCAGTCTGTCAGTAGATGAAGTAACTGGACCTCACATCCCATAAATGATTGTTTTGCCACACAAAGATGTCGCTTCCTGTTCTGTGCTGCAGAGGCGGAGCTTTTCAGAAAAGTTCCCACCTCCACGTCTGACAGCAAAGGCTTTGCTGTGAGGAGACTGAACGTGTGACGAGGAGGTTCTGCTCTGTGGTTCTTCTGGACCCACAAAGTCCAGAACTGATTTGATGTGTGGGTTTCTCTGTAAATCTAACCGGATCATCTGTGGAAGGAAAGTTCTGAATCTGTTCCTGAAAGAAGCTGTAGATGTTTTTGATGATGGGGGTCCTTCTTCAGGAGTAATTCAGCGTGCTCCTCCTCCTCCTCCTCCTCCTCCTCCTCCTCATGTTGGTTTCAGTGTTTGATCCTAGCGCCGGTCTGATCTCAGGATTCTGTCTCTCCGTCAGGAATCTCTATCCTAAGTTTTCGTCTCCGTGGGCGTCAGCTCCCTGCCGACCGCAGGATATCGGTGAGTCGTCCTGATCAATAAAGGTTGGGGTGATGAGGAACGTCGGGGTTCTGCTCCTTCATCAAAGTTCAACTGGTCTCAGATCAGATGTCTTTGTCATTTGATCCCGAAACTTCCTGTTTCAGAGTTTAATAGGGGTGCAGGAAAAAATATGGCGATATAAAATGTTGTCAGGATGATTTTTATTTTTCAGCGTCTGCCTCTTGTTTCCCACTAAAACCTTGTTGGTAGCTCCGCCCACTGAGCCTCTTTGAGCAGCTCCTGGTAAATATTCATTCAGCATCGCAGCTTTTTGTTTCGTAAATGAAAAATATTTAGTTGTGGAAATCACGCAAACTGTTCTCTATAAGAACAAATATATCTTAAGTTACCAAAATAAAAGCACCATTAATATGCTTAAAAATGGCTTGCAGTGCAGTGCTTAACGCTGTGATCATAAACAAATGAATGTTACCATTTTAGTACAATGAAATAATATTCAGGTAGAGTTTTTAAGAGTCTTGGGATGTGTGGTCATATGCCTCATATCGCTAGACTCATCCCTAGTGTTTAACACAGATTTGAGGTTGTTTTCTTCATAAAGACTTAGTGGTATTTTCACATCTCTGTTTAAAATTATCGACATTATTGCCAAAAACATGCATCCCTAGTAAAAAACAAATTTTCTGCCAAGCTTTTTCTCTTCCTGGGGGAACGTCTGCTCCTACGGAACGTCGTCACTTTTGCCGCCTTTATTTGTTTTTCTCTTGTTTACATTTCCATCAGGAAATCAGGACTTTTTAAGGAAGTATTTCTAAATGTTTCAAAGTGCATTTTGTTTTGCATTTGGCAATCCTTTTAAATTTGTTTCAATATTGTTAAAAGTAATCTACTTTTAATTCAGTAAATCGTATTTATACTAACTATTTGGCGAAATATGAAGCTGTTCTTAATATACTACTCATTTTCTGTAGTTTTTCAGCTGCGTCTGTCTTTGACTGCCGTGTAAAGACAATGTATTTAGAAAGTTCTTGATTCAGACTCAGACCCCCCCATTGTAGGACGAGCGTTACCCCACAGTCATTCACCCCCACAGCTCCTCTGTAACCAGGCCGTCAGAATCATTTATTTAGGTGTTTGCTTGTTTTTCTCTGGAGCTGCTCTGACAGGTGAATAATAAAGTTCAGTTGGATTTTCAGAATAAGATGATATTAGAAAGTGTTCCACCCCCGTGTGGTGAGAATGCGTCACTGCAGCCTGACGCGTCCCCCGTGCTCCTGAGCGTTCTCACGTGTTCTCCTCGTGTCTCTGCAGACTTCCACGTTCCCTCAGAGTATTTAACCAACATCCACATACGGGATAAGGTACGGAGCCGGCCCACATGCCGCCCCGATCACCATTTCCATCATGATGTGGCTCTTTTCTCTCTGCAGTTAGCGGCCATCAAGTTGTCTCGGTATGGAGAGGACCTGCTGTTTTATCTTTACTACATGAATGGAGGAGACCTGCTACAACTGCTGGCTGCAGTAGAACTGTGAGCAGGACCTCCACAGACTACAGCTTTAGCCACACAAACCTGGTTTGTTTCACTCTACAAACCTTTGTGTGTGTTCAGGTTTAACAGGGACTGGAGGTACCATAAAGAGGAGCGGGTCTGGATCACCCGAGCTCCTGGAATGGAGCCCACGCTGAAGACCAACGCCTACGAGCGAGGAACCTACTACTTCTTTGATTGTCTCAACTGGAGGAAGGTGGCCAAGGTGAACACACACACACACACAGGCGGAGGCTTAAACATGCATCCACTGTTGATTAGGAGACGCTGCAGGCCTCAGTCAGGTTTCGGCGACATTTGTCCCGTTTTTCCTCCCGTCTGCTCCTGTAAGTTCCCGCTTCTTCTGCTTTCAGGAGTTTCATCTGGAGTACGACAAACTAGAAGAGCGACCTCATGTTCCCTCCACCTTCAACTACAATCCTGCCCAGCAGGCCTTCTGATTGGCTCTCCCTCTTGCCTGCCTCTCTGCCATTGGTCGTCCTGGCATATCAGCCACTCCCCCCTTTAGGTTTAGTCAGATGAATCTGGCCTGTAGGAGCTCAGGACAGAAGAGGATGTCCAGGTTCCCGAGCACATTTCCGAAAGACTCATTTTAACCATTATTAATTTATCTTTACCTCATTTTTTAAAAACGTTTTATTCCCTTTTTTTTGTTTTTTTTTGTTGACGTCACACAGACTCTGTAAATAACTGTCCATCTGATGAAGTGACTCTTGTTTCTATGAGAATTGACTATTTTTGTCTAAAGATGCTTTAAAAAGAAGCAGATTTTAACAGAGAAAGCAGGATTGAAGCATTCGATGGATAATTATTTCAGAACCATGGCAGAACCTAAAACCAGTTTTTATTTCATCAAGGATTTCCCAGAACGCACATCATCCAACAGAAAATCAGGACAGGAAATGCAATGTACATTGTAGCACTATTTCATAATAAAAGAGGAAGAAAAATCCCTTTTTTTTATTTTTATCGTTTCTTTTCAGCAAATCCTGAGCGGCTCAGCAGACAGACGACGACAGTCTTTAAGTGACTGTTTGCTTAGTTTCAGGCTCAAATTCTTTTGTCAACAATCAGGTTGAAGGTTTTTCTGCCTCTGGACCGTCTTTCCTTCAAGATTCGATAGAACCCTTAAAAGATGCCATCAGCACATCCTTTTCCCTCCAAATTGATGACTTGTGGTTCTGTTTTTGATTTGACCTTAAGCTCTCTTTCTCTTTCATTTTTTTTAAAACACATTTTCAATCCTCTCTTTGTCTTCAACCATCCAATTACAGTTTTCCTCTCAGCCAAACCAGGCGGATGGTTCCCGTTTGAATTCAGGGGTAAATGAAATGTGTCGGGAAGCGGTCGACGTGACGCTCACCTCTTCGTTTAGCACTTACCTGACGGGGCGGCGCCCGCAGTTTTCCTGAGGTTGTCGGCTGAGTTCCGGACACGTTCAGGTTTCTAGTGACGGCGCGTCCAGGTGAACGCCTTCTGCCAGTCCGAACCGTCCCACAGAAGCTCCCAATGCTAGCCTGAGGGAAAGCTAGCCGTGACCTACAGTTGGGAGGCGCCACATTCACATAAATATATGCTCGTAAGATATACATACGTGTCTTCAATGCAGCTTTTTACAAAAACGCATAAATCCATAAAAACCCCAGTTGCTCCGTTCACCCACGCAATACTAGACTTCCTGTTTTCACGGAACCCCCCCCTCGCCCGCCCCCCCAAGGAGGCACCAGGGACCACGAACAACCCGTCATCCACAACAATTTCTGAGTCGCCATGGCAACGGGGTCCAGCTCCCTCATGGCAGCTGTAAAGCCAAGGACACGCCCACAGACCCATGTGACCCGTGTTTGAGGATTTAATTGAAGGAGGAGGACTGAGGCACTTGGCCGTTGGGTGTTTTAATAAATATGGCAGCTAGTGTTTTAATAGGAAAAAAAAAGTCAAATAAATATTCTGGTAATGAAACTGAACCAAGACTCCTGAATGTTTATTTTGAGTCGGATAGAAAACCGTTGTTTTCTCCGCTTCTGCTTTGAAGAAAGATGCAAACTTTTGACGCTTAAAGCAGGAAGAGAATCGTGGTCTCCAGTTCAAACCATTGACTGTAAGTGAAACTGGAGTGAGCGGGTGTGACGTCCATAGAAAACGTTTTCCTTCCAGCTACAAACAAATGAAGTCAATTTAGTCGCCATTTTTCCTGTGAAACAGATGCTGCCATGTTGAAGCCAGATGTCTGAGTCGACGTTTCTATAGCAACCACTCTCACCTATCGGGAGTGAGCTTGGAGGCCACACCCCTATTACGTGAAAGCAGACTATTGACAGATGGGTGCTTGAAACATTTGAGTGTTGGGGCCATCAGGCTCCACCTACTTTATTGAGGCATCTGATTGGTCAGTTTATAACTTGAATGACTTCAACTACAGAAGAAATATGAAAAAATGAGGATTATCAAGAACTTGTTATTTAAAAAAAAAGGGGACCAATAGGATGACGGAGTAACAGCTGTTTGTTTCTCTGTAGAAGTCTGTGGGATTTTGGCTTCTTGGAGCCAGCAGGTACTTCCTGCTTAGAACGCCAGAGGGGAGGAGTCACTCAGTCCAGTTATCATATTCAGCCAATGGTTAGAACCTCATCCTGCTGTCGCCGAAACCTGCTACTCCCTGTTTCAGAATAACAACTGTAGTCTTAACGGTTAAGGATACTTTTATTTGAAAAAAAAAATCCTTTAGCTTGTCCTCGGGTGAAGTAGACATTAGTTCTTAAGGGTCAGTCAGGTGACTTAGTCAGGTTGGAGGTCGGAGGTCACCGGAACCAACACCTTTGGGGGCTTCATTCATGTGAACCACAAAGCTAAAGCAGAGAAAAGAATATTTCAGACATCACTAGAACGTCAACAGGGAGCGTTTAGCGGCTTGTTGAATCCACATCTTCAGGTGAGGAAACGTTTCAGTGATCATGGGACGACCCGAGGAAAGGAGGATCTGGATCTCCTGGAGGCTCCGTCTTCTTGGATTCTGCCGTGAATTTCCGTTGTAGTTTTAATCCACAAAAGCTGCTTCAGAAGACATTTTTTGCCTGAAGGTGGCGCCCTCCGTCTTTACCACACAGCAGAGGTTTTTTGTTTCCTGTCATAACACGCGTGTCCCTTTTTTTGTAATGGTACCCAGCTCCAGATGCCAGATTAAGAGGCGGTTGCCATAGTAACGCAATTTTAACTTGATTTGTAAAAAAAGAAAAAGCTTTGATCTCTCCTGTCCGGTGGATCATTTAAATCCACCGTGCTGCTCTGAGGTCAGGATGAGAGGAAGCGAAGGAACCGGCTGGAGGAAAGAGACGGAAGTTTGTGAATTTGTGTTCAAAGATGCCAGAAAGGAGTTTCTACTGTCGGAGCGCATCAGCTGCCTCATGTCTGGACCTGCACAGGAAGAAACGGAGCATTAAAACCCAGCTGGCGAGCAGTCGGCGCCTCCACAGCCACATATTCCTCGGCTGTCTGTAACTGTTGATGATGGGATCTCCTGCCAAATGCTGCCCCCGCTGCTTTTTTTAGGACAGCAGGAGCAAATATTTTGCAGCCTAATCGCCTCACCCAAATGTTGATTCCACTAGAATCTGTCTCTGTTTGTGTGGTTCGTTTGTTTTAAGCCCAAATCCTCTGGGAATTCCGGTTTTCCAGTTTCTGAGTTGGAACTTCGGGATGTGAAAGTTGCTGCTTCAGAACTGGGCTGAGTCCATGTTCTCTGATGTCTGCTAGTATTTGTAATCTCTTGATCTGAGGGGATGATCATAATCCTGCCACATGCCTCCCTGATTACCAATGCATAAC
>JAUDJI010000469.1:0-13982 GCA_037389245.1 Oryzias sinensis | reverse complement strand
AACACAAAGAAAAATGTATTGACTATTATCAATATATAGCTATATATATGTATAACTGCAGATATATACATTTATGTGTGTATATGTACTATATCAATATATATGTAAGTGTTGAATTCATTGTTAATTTACAAATTTTACCTTTGACAAAACATGTCTCCTGACCTCGTCTCTCTGGCCAAAGAGGATTCTTCCAGCCACATAGTGACTGAGAATGTAAACGGTCTTCTCCAGGTGTAGCTGACTTGCATATACATGAAGAAGGCTCTCAATAACCTTCATCGATTATAAAATGGACAAAAATTAGTTACTTGTAGTTTTGGTTCCGCAGTTCGCAGAAGCAACCGTCCCACGCGAGGATGGTTTAGGCTTCCATGGCGTGCTTTAAAAAGTGATATTGCACACTTCGTTTGCCATTAACCCACTTATACCACGGTCATTTACAAAAGAAATAAATATTAACCAGTTTTTAGTCATCAATTCTTTCAATTTTTCAATTTGGATCGCTTTTCTCACAAAAAGCTGAGTATTTATTACGTGATGTGGCCAAGATTCGGCGATAAAAGCGATATATATATATATATATATGCAGATCATCCCGATGGGTTGAATAAAGCCTCAGTTTGGAGAGAAAGTTCACCTCTTACTGCTTGTTTTTGTCTAAATGATGAAACTAAAGGTAGTTTTAAAGAAGCCAACGCAGTGATACGGAAGATTTTAGATATGTGACCTGAACTTATTTTTGGGTCGAGTAGTTATCACTTTTTAATGCACACCCAGAAGTAGAACCTGGACAATGGTATAAAATGCTTTACCGGTAAACAGTTACTGTTTTTCTACTCTGCAAGGTTTGGTGCTCACTCTACGTTTTCAAAGACACTACATTACATGTTTAAATCTCTGAATAAGCGGTTCTAATTTTCTTTCAATAAAAATAAGATAAAAATAAACCAATACAGCCCTTTATAGTCAGAAATATAGCTTAGATGTCTACAATATTGAAGATACAAAACATGACTATACAAAGAAATACAAAGAAATGACAAAAAAACATAAACCACTAAATAACAAAGTTTAACTGACCTCATGTATTCATAATGGTAGTTTGAACTATTTATTAGTCATTCAAGAAATACGCAAATATATTTATTTTTAAACAAATGTATAATTAGGAATTAAAATTACTAAAAACATGTTTAAGAGTGTTACCCATGCTTGGGTTTAAGTAAATTCAAAACTAAACTGAGTAGCATCAGTATATCTGTGCTTTAAAATAATAGGTAAATAAACGTTTAAGTGTGCCTATGCAAATAACACAAACATATACCGGTAATCAAATAAATATAAATCATAATGTTTAAACATGTAATGTTTTTATGTTTTATTTTAAACATTGAGGTAATTGTCATCCTTATAAAAAAAAAACACTTACCTCGCCTACAAGCCATTCGTGGGGTCTAAGGGTTCTCAAATCGCTGTTGTGGATTGTAAATGTTTGTCCACTTATTTGTGATTGTATCACAGAAACCACCGCTTCATCGTCATTGTTGTTCCATAGCTGGATGAGCTAGCAATAACAAAAGAAAAAGAAACAAATACATATGTATAAAAATCTACATTCAGACAGCCATGAAATATTTGGAAATTTTTAAAATACTCTGACAGTTGCAGGTAGTGACAGGAGATGGCTACGGTTACTTTATGTAATGTCATAATGAAATAATAGGACTGTCAAACACATTGAAAACATATCTTGCAGCAGCAACTTCTACACACCTGGGTGGACATTTCCTCTGCACTCTCAGAGATCCCCACTGCTGATGGAGCAGGAGAAACAGGGCTTTCCAATGGTGTCTTGACATAAAATTGGAAACATTATTATTATATAATATCTATTATATATAAAATTCTTATATATAATTATTATATATACATTTATATATTATATACATAATGCCCCGTGGTTAGGGGGTCAAAAAGAATACTACCAACGTATTCCCTGTGTGTCGTAAAAGGCGACTAAAAGGGACGGAGCGAGAGGTCTGGGAATCCTCTCCCCTGTAACTACATTCTCAACTACAGACAGGGCAGAGTTAAGGAAAACCTTATTATTAGGTTGTTAAATGTGCAGGGTTGTAGTACGGATGGAAGCAAAAGAGATCTGATTGGAAGGATGTTTGGAAGGAGGGGAATGAGCGTGTTAGCACTGAATGAGACAAAGATGAAAGGGAAGGGTGAGTGTGTGTTTGGAAGTGTGAGTGGAAAAATGTTCAGTGTAGAAAGGGAGAGTGAGAAGGTGTGGCTTTGCTGGTGAGCTGTGAGGTGAGACGCATGTGGTTGATCGAAGGAGGCTCTGCCCAGGACTGATGTGAGTGAAAGTGAAATTGCTGAAGGAGTTGTGGGTGTTTGTGAGTGTATATGGTCCTGGCAGTGAGAGGAATGAAGAGGAGAGAGTGGCCTTCTGGAACGACTTGGATGAGTGCTTGCAAGGATTTGGAGCAAATGTGAATGTAGTGCTGATGGGAGATCTGAATGTTAGGGAGGTGATGAGAAAATTGAGGGTGTTGTTAGAAGGGCATGGTGTTCCTGGAAAGAATGAGGTAATGGAGAGAGAGATCGATAGGAATGTGCACTGAAAGAGAGATGGTGATTGGGAACAGGCTATTCAGAAAGAAAGAGATCCATAAGTATAAGTGGGTGAGGCAGAGTGGTGAAAGAGTGATTGATAAAGCACTGATGGATTATGTGGTGGTTTCAAAGGTTGCATGTAGTAGATTGCTGGGATGGGGCGTGATGAGGGGAGAGGAGGTATGTCTGATCAATATTTGTGAAAGAAGGTTATGGTGTGGCTATGTTAAGGGTGAGACTGTGAAAGAGTGAGGAGGCAAGAGAAGTTCTGAGAGTGAGTGTTTTGAAGAACAGATAGAAAATGTGTGAGTATCAGAAGGAATTAGGTGGCAGTGGAATATGGTGAAGGAGAAATGGTTGTTGGAGTGGAGGAAGAATGGCAACAGTTCAAGAGTGCAGTGGTTGGATGTGCAGAGTGAAGTGTGTGGTGTTGGGGGTGGTGTAAGAAAGGGAAGTGAATGGTGGTGCGAGGATGGGTTATTGTAGTTGAGAAGAGATAAAGGCATAAAGTATGGGTCAAGGAGAAGGACAGAGAGTCATATGAGTGTTATAAGGAGAAGAAAAGGGATGCTAAGAGAGCTGTGCGTGAGGCAAGAGCGGCTGCAGATGAAAGGTGGGGCAGAAAGTTGACGATAATTTTTGAGAGAACAATTTAGGTTCTGCAGGTTCTAAGGCAAAGAAGACTGAGTGGAATCTCAGAACTTTAGGGTTCCTCAGGTTCTGCCAGATGACCAGCTGAACCAGAGAACTTAGGTTCTAAGGCAGATGACCACACCGCACTAGCAACACAAAGAAAAATGTATTGACTATTATCAATATATAGCTATATATATGTATAACTGCAGATATGCTACATTTATGTGTGTATATGTACTATATCAATATATGCAAGCAAGCACCATTGTTAATTTTACAACTTTACCTTTGACAAAACATGCCCCTGACCCTGCCTCTCGGCCAAGAGATTCTTCCAGGCCACATAGTGACTGGAGAATGCAAACTGCCTTCTCCAGGTGTATTGGACTTGCATATACATGAAGAAGGCTTCAATAACCTTTCATCGATTATGTGTAAAATGGGACAAAAAATTAGTTACTTGTAGTTGCCCCGCAGTTCGCAGGAAGCAACCGTCTCCACGCGTAGGATGGTTTAGGCTTCCATGGCGCGGTTTTCTTAAAAGTGATATTGGTATTGACTTTGCCATTAACCCACTTATACTAATGGCCATTTACAAAAGAAAATAAATATTAACTAAGTTTAGTCATCAATTCTTTCAATTTTCGATTTGGATCGCCTGGCCAAAAAAGCCGAGTATTTATTGATGCGGATGTATTAAGATTCGCGATAAAAAGCGTATATATATATATATATATATATGCTGATCATCCCGATGGGTTGAATAAAGCCTCAGTTCAGAGAGAAAGTTCACCTCTTACCGCTTGTTTTTGTCTAAATGATGAAACTAAAGGTAGTTTTAAAGAAGCCAACGCAGTGATACGGAAGATTTTAGATATGTGACCTGAACTTATTTTTGGGTCGAGTAGTTATCACTTTTTAATGCACACCTGGTAGTAGAACCTGGACAATGGTATAAAAATATTTATCGCAAATAAAGTTACTGTTTTCACTTGCAAGGTTTGGTGCTCACTCTACGTTTTCAAAGACACTACATTACATGTTTAAATCTCTGAATAAGCTGTTCTAATTTCTTTTTTCTTCAATAAAAATAAGATAAAAATAAACCAATACAGCCCTTTATAGTCAGAAATATAGCTTAGATGTCTACAATATTGAAGATACAAAACATGACTATACAAAGAAATGACAAAAAAACATAAACCACTAAATAACAAAGTTTAACTGACCTCATGTATTCATAATGGTAATGAATCATTATTAGTCATTCAAGAAATAGACAAGAATATATTTATTTTTAAACAAATGTATAATTAGAATTAAAATTACTAAAACATGTGCCAAGAGTATACCTATGCTTGGGTTGCAAGTAAATTCAAAAACTAAAACTGAGTAGCATCAGTATTCTGTGCTTAAAAACACAGGTAAATAAATCTGCCATGTGCCTATGCAAATAACACAAACATATACCTAATCAAATAACATAAATCATAATGTTTTAAACACATGTAATGTTTTATGTTTTATTTAAACATTGGAGGTAATTGTCATCCTTATAAAAAAAACACTTCTACTCCGCCTATAAGCCATAATATTCACACAGGGGGTCTAAGGGTTCTCAAATCGGCTACAGATTGTAAATGTTTGTCCACTTATTTGCATTGTGAATACAGAAACCACTGTTTATCGGCTATTGTTGTTCCATAGCTGGATGAGCCAGCAATAAATAAAAGAAAAGAAACAACACATATGTATAGCACCACATTCAGACAGCCAAGTGAAATATTTGTAAAATTTTTAAAAATACTCTGACAGTTGTATAGTGACAGGAGATGGCTACGGTTACTTTATGTAATGTCATAATGAAATAATAGGACTGTCAAACACATTGAAAACATATCTTGCAGCAGCAATCACACACCTGGGTGGATATTTCCTCTGCACCTTCAGAGATCCCCACTGCTGATGGAGCAGGAGAAACAGGGCTTTCCAATGGTGTCTTGACATAAAATTGGAAACATTATTATTATATAATATCTATTATATATATAAAATTTTATATATAATTATTATATATACATTTTATATATTATATACATATTGCCTGTTGTTAGGGTCAAGAAAGAATACCAACGAGCTCCCCTGTGTGCCTTTAAAAGGCCACTCGTGACTGAGCGAGAGGACTGGGAATCTTTCCTGTAAATTACATTCCTAACTACAGACAGGGCAGAGTTGGGAAGGGGAAAACCTTTAATATTAGGTTGTTAAATGTGCAGGGTTGTAGTACGGACGGAAGCAAAAGAGATCTGATTGGAAGGATGTTTGGAAGGAGGGGAATGAGTTGGTTAGCACTGAATGAGACAAAGATGAAAGGAAGGGTGAGTGTGTGTTTGGAAGTGTGGGAGTGGGAAAATGTCTGCGTAGAGAGCGGAGAGCAAGAGAGGTGGCTTATGAAGTAGCTGTGAGGTGAGACGATGTGTTGACTGGAAGGAGGTTCACCAGGACTGATGTGAGTGAAAGTGAAATTGCTGAAGGAGTTGTGGGGTGTTTGGGGAGGTGTTATGGTCCTGGCAGTGAGAGGAATGAAGGAGGAGAGAGTGGCCTTCTGGAACGCATTTGGATGAAAGTGTCAGGCGATTTGGAGCAATGTGAATGTAGTGCTGATGGTAGATCTGAATGCAAGAGTGGGTGATGAGAAAATTGAGGGTGTTGTTAGCGGGCATGGTGTCCCTGGAAAGAATGATAATGGAGAGAGACTGATAGGAATGTGCACTGAAAGAGAGATGGTGATTGGGAATACATGGTTCAGAAAGAAAGAGATCCATAAGTATAAGTGGGTGAGGCAGAGTGGTGAAAGAGTGATTGATAAAGCACTGATGGATTATGTGGTGGTTTCAAAGGTTGCAGGTAGTAAATTGCTGGATGTAAGTGTGATGAGGGAGAGGGAGGCACTGATCACTATTGGTGGAAAGAAGGTTATGTGGCTGGCAAGCAGGGTGAGATCAGGAAAGAGTGAGAGGCAAGAGAAGTTCTGAGAGTGAGTGGCTTTAAGAACAGAGGAAATGTGTGAGTATCAGAAGGAATTAGGTGGCAAGTGAACAGGTGATGAGAAATGGTTGTTGGAGTGGGAGGAAGAATGGCAACAGTTCAAGAGTGCAGTGGTTGGATAAAGAAGAGGGAAGTGTGTGTGCAGAATGGTTAGGTGGTAAGAAAGGGAAGTAGTCGGTGGTGCGAGGATGCAAGGTTGGCTGTAGCTGAGAAGAGAGACAAAGTATGACACACATGGAGAAAGGACAGAGTCATAAGTGAGTGTTATAAGGAGAAGAAAAGGGATGCTAAGAGAGCTAAAGGGAGGCGAAGAGCGCCAAGGTAGATGAAAGGTGGGGCAGAAAGTTGACGATAATTTTTGAGAGAACAATTTAGGTTCTGCAGGTTCTGCTGCAGATGATCAGAGGAACCAGGAGAACTTTTAGGTCTCAGGTTTGCTGCAGATGACCAGCTGAACCAGAGAACTTTAGGTTCTGCTGCAGATAACCAGAGTAACTTGAGAACTTTAGGTTCTTCAGGTTCTGCTGCAGATGACAAGAGGAACCAGAGAACTTTAGGTTCTGCGGCAGATGACCAGGGGAACCAGAGAACTCTAGGTTCTGCCGGTTCTGTTACAGATGACCAGGGCAATCAGATAGCTTTCGGTTCTGTAAGTTCCGCTGCAGATGACCAAGGGAAACCAGAAAACTGTAGGTTCTGCAGACGACCAGGAACCCGAAAATCAGGCTCCTGCAGGCCCCCCTGCTGCAGATGACTAGGGGAACAAGAAACTGTGTTCTGGGTGGTTCTACAGATGACCAGGGAACCAGAGAACTTTAGGTTCTGCTGCAGATGACCACAACCGCACTACAAACACAAAGAAAAAATGTATTGACTATTATCATTATATATTATATATATGTATAACTGCAGATATATACATTTATGTGTGTATATGTACTATATCAATATATATGTAAGTGTTGAATTCATTGTTAATTTACAAATTTTACCTTTGACAAAGCATGTCTCCTGACCTCGTCTCTCTGGCCAAAGAAGATTCTTCCAGCCACATAGTGACTGAGAAATGTAAACGCTCTTCTCCAGGTGTAGCTGACTTGCATATACATGAAGAAGGCTCTCAATAACCTTCATCGATTATAAAATGGACAAAAATTAGTTACTTGTAGTTTTGGTTCCGCAGTTCGCAGAAGCCAAACTGTCTACCAACCAGGATGGTTTAGAATGACAAAAAAACATGACACCACTAAATAACAAAAAGTTTAACTGACCCTATGTATTCATGTTTTGGTAGTTTGAACTATTTATTAGTCATTCAAGAAACACGAAATATATTTATTTTAAACAAAATGTATAATTAGGAATTTCAAAATTACTAAAACATGTTTAAGAGTGTTACCCATGTTTTTAGTTTAAGTAATTCAAAATCAAAACTGAGCAGCATCAGTATATCTGTGCTTTTAAAATAATAGGTAAATAAACGCTTAAGGTGCCTCATGCAATAAACACAAACATATACCGGTAATCAACAACATATAAATCATAATGTTAAACATGTAATGTTTTATGTTTTATTTTAAAACATTGGAGGCAATTGTCATCCTTTATAAAAAAAAAAAATTTACTCGCCACAAGCCATTCAGGGTCTAAGGGTTCTCAACTGCTGTTGTGGATTGAATGTTCGTTCAATTATTGGTAGATTGTATCACAGAAACCAACGCCTATCGCTATTGTTGCTCCATAGCTGGATGAGCTAGCACAAAAGAAAAATAAAAACAAATACATATGTATACAAATCTACATTCAGACAGCCATGAAATATTTGGAAATTTTTAAAATACTCTGACAGTTGCAGGTAGTGACAGGAGATGGCTACGGTTACTTTATGTAATGTCATAATGAAATAATAGGACTGTCAAACACATTGAAAACATATCTTGCAGCAGCAACTTCTACACACCTGGGTGGACATTTCTCTGCACTTCAGAGATCCCCACTTTGATGGAGCAGGAGAAACAGGGCTTCAATGGTGTCTTGGATTACAAACTAAATATTATTATTATATAATATCTATTATATATAAAATTTTATATATAATTATTATATATATTTATATATTATATACATAATGCCCTGTAGTTAGGGTCAAAAAAGAATACTACCAACGATTCCCTGTGTGTCGTGAAAAGGCGTACTCAAAGGGACGAGCGAGAGGTGACTGGGAATCTCTGTAACTACATTCCTAACTAAGCAGACAGGCAGAGTTGGGAAGGGGAAATGTTAAGCCAAAACAACCCCAACATCAACAGAATAACAACATAAAGGAAAGAAAGACAAGAGACAAAGGTACTTTTTACCAGGAGAACGTAACAGGAGAATAATGCCCAGTAACAATCTCTCCTACGCAATATTTGTTGCCTCCTCTTTATTACTTTGTCGGATTCCTATTTTACATGTTGAGCTCTAAGGAGGGGGAATCACAGTTACCAGCTGCAGCAGGATTATAAAACATCAACTACTTACATGTCTGGCCTTCTGCAGCGCTCCCACAGCATCTTTTGGACCTGCAAAACCTTACATGGATAAACTCAACACAGAACGTCCTTCATAGAATTCTAGACACAGCTAACACAGGTTCCCAAGAGAATGGAGGAAAGAAAAAGATAATCGCCTTCTCCCAAGGGTTTCACCTCCACCTCCCTGAGAAGAAGTGATTGGGAGCACAGACATTTCTGCAAACAAAAGCAAATAAGAGATAGCTTATGTACATTATTCCAACATAAATCCCTCCTGTTTATCGCATATTTGCTCAAATTCTCATCACTTTTAGTCAGCCACTTCACGAAGATTTTCAGCTGTAAGATCATATTCATGAGCACAAATACATTTACACTCGGAGGGTACGTCGGAGACACTTAAACAGCCTACTCTAACAGTCCAGCAAGATCAAGGTCAACATCATCATCACTACCTAGCTTCAGGAGGATGCAGCTGGTTCTCTCAGGTGTAATATTAGCTGTGGCGATGAGACGACAGCACAAAGAACGCAGGCAAGGAATACAACAGCATCCACACAAGGTCAAAATGGCCATAAATACAGCTATGGACACTAAAGCGGAAGCTACCAGTGAGCGGTACTTTCCCAAACACACCCAACCGTTAGATCCATTATGGCGTGTATCAACACCGAATGGTCTTTCATCTTACCATTGAGAGTGCCAGTCTCTATGGCCTTGGCTTCAGACTGCCGCCTGCAGCGTAAGAAATAGGAATGAACCAGCAACACTGTTCACCGAACATGGTGCACACGCCACCCTTTTCAGCCAGCAGCATGTCGAGAGCGATCCTGTTCTGGAATGCCATTATAGATGTAGCAGAAAGTTTCCGTTCGCGTACAGCTTCAAACCCTTTTGTGTCCAGTTACCTAATTTTGGACGCGTAGTGATGTAGTTGATCCTGTCCACGCTTTTGTTAATCGTGACACCAACAGTGATTGAAGATTCAGCCAGCAGCCACTTGATTTACTAATTTATATTCATCTGGTACTCCTCGAGGTACCTTTACACGCCTATGCGTAAGTAGGGTCAGATTCTGTCAGCCACACATCTCGCTTATGTTCAGGACTCCATCTGTGAGATTAACACCAGATAATTTATCAACCAAACCGCCAACGGTTATAGGAACACAGAAACGGGTAAATAAAGTGTAACTAAAGCACAACAACTCAAACACCTCTAGGTTTTCCCAGTTGCACACCTGTCCCAATCCTTTTGATGGCAAGTGAAGTTTTCCTGGGGCCACCTTTTAGAAAATGTAGGCTTTTCCCTTTCTCAGCTAGAAGTTAGGGAAAAACTAAATCATAAAAAGCTGCAATTGTTGTTGGGGTCTGCTGTACTCATTACTAATTGTCAACAAGACATTGAACGCATTGCAGGAACGAGCGTGAGCATCGGTCTAGGGTCCCATACAAACTACACAGTCAGTGTTAGTTGCATTTGCCGCTTGTCTCCACCATTACAAACTCAATTGTTATTCAAACTAGAGATACTCTTTATTTGGTGGAACACTTCATCAGTGGGGGCTTGCAGGCTGGAAAGTGCACTCCACCTCTAATGGCCCTTTACTCAAAAAAATCGGTTTGTGGTCATGTCATGACCTCACAACAATAAATTTAAAGTCTATGCTGTTGCTGTGGATGAGTGCCCAGCAACAAAAACATCCAACATGAATCTGGGTTCCCGTGGGATCCAAATGTCCTTTAGTTGTCAAATTTATTTATTAGATTCCCATTTTTTAGACATGCTTATTTTTGTTTTCTGGTACCGGCTTCGCACGCGTTGTCTTCACATGCCTATATATTACTCTCATCTGCAACCAAGGTGTTCCAGTCTTTGACGGGCGTGGTCATTTGTC
The DNA here is from genome assembly GCA_037389245.1 of Oryzias sinensis. NCBI lineage: Eukaryota > Metazoa > Chordata > Actinopteri > Beloniformes > Adrianichthyidae > Oryzias > Oryzias sinensis. The sequence goes on along the minus strand of JAUDJI010000469.1, from coordinate 3,257 downwards.
ATATACCAATAACGACGGTATAGTAATCTCCATTAATTGCATACCTGTTTCTGTATTTATCAGACCGCCTTTGTTTAAAGTAGTTACTACACAACCACAGTAGTGATTGTGTTCCAGGTATGCAAACTGCTATCGAACAGATAAGCCGCTGCTCTGAGCATCTATCAGTCACAGAGATCGTTGTCTTCTTTAACAAGGAGAGAGCCACATTTTACCTTGCCATTGAAACCGGCACAAAGACTGTGATTTAATTTTGAGTCGAAGTCGGTACCAGAGTATTTTCTGGTTTAGTGGTTTTCTTCAGCCATTTGTCTTTCTGGGGTTCAACATATGGGTGGACTTACAGTCTTCCCTCAGCAGTTGGAAGGTTGGTCCATTTCCATACCCATGTGATTAGTACTGCCAGTAGGTGTCATGCTATAAATCTATGGTTACAATCACAATAACAATACATTCAAGCACAATTTTGAAAACCTGGTTCACATCTCACCAATTTTTTTTTTTTTTTTTTCCTTTTTCTGCCTCTCAGCCAAAATCTCAGTAGACTCAAATCCTGCTTTCTGCATTTTCTTCTGATCTTTCCTTGTCTTTAATCGCAAGATCCTGCAATGCAATTATTCTCTGACTGTTTAACCTTCCATTTAACTTGCTAATCTTTACCCATTTATCCAAAATGCCCAATTTTGTAGGATTCCAGACTTTCCACATACTTTCCAATCCTTTTTGTTCGCGAAACTTTCTCTTGACTTTCCTCTTTACTCTGTGCCTTCCCCATTTTTCTTCAAAACAAAAAACCCTGTTGGGTTTCCTGCGAAATTCAAAAACACAAGCTGCAAATTCAGCTTTATTTGCCAAACACAATAACAAAACACAGCAAAACACAGCAACAAACAAAAAAACAACAACAGCAATACGGCGATTGCACACAAAATCACATTAACATTCACAGTCTTCACACACTCTTTACCTTACTTATGTATAAATGCCGGCTTTTTAATTATCTTTAAGTTTTATAGCTCAAAGTTATGTTACTGGGATTTCTTATCTATATACACATATGTATTATATTATTTAACATCGGGATTTCACAGGACCTCAGCCGTCTGGCTTTCCCTGATAAGTAGGGAAGGTTCTTAGGAATTTTAGGCTTTTAACTTTCTTTTAAACACGAATTTAACGGACTACGGCCCTCAACCAAATAGTACGATTTCAAGGACCCCGCCGTCCGGTGACACGGAATTTCACAGGACTCATTCCCCTTCCGTTGTCTTTTCTCCTTCTAGATACCGTCAACCTCGGAACTCCAGCCAACGGGATGGACACCAGTTCCAACAAAGCGCTGACTCACCTAGGAGTCAGCTGCTGTGGCCAGCCCCCTGGGGCCCACCACGCCGAAGCAGAAAACTCTTAGGTATGTTGGTATCCGGCTCAGAAGGACCAAATTAATGTTGGGTTAAAACAACCTCCAACATCAGAATAACAACATAAAGGAAAAGAAAGACAAGAGACAAAGGTACTCCTTACGTAGGAGAACGTAACAGAGAATAATGCCCAGTAACACCCCTCTCCGCTTCTGCTGCAATATTTCTGTTGCCTCTCTTATTACTACTTTGTCGATTCCCTTATTTTACATATGCGCTTGAGCTCTAAGGAGGGGAACAAGTACACAGCTGCAGCAGATTTCTTATAAACATCAACTACTTACATGTTCGTCTTCTGCAGCAAGCCCCACATATATAATATCTATTATATATAAAATTCTTATATATAATTATTATATATACATTTATATATTATATACATAATGCCCTGTGGTTAGGGGTAAAAAAAGAATACTACCAACGTATTCCCTGTGTGTCGTAAAAGGCGACTAAAAGGGACGGAGCGAGAGGACTGGGAATCCTCTCCCCTGTAACTACATTCCTAACTACAGACAGGGCAGAGTTGGGAAGGGGAAAACCTTTAATATTAGGTTGTTAAATGTGCAGGGTTGTAGTACGGACGGAAGCAAAAGAGATCTGATTGGAAGGATGTTTGGAAGGAGGGGAATGAGCGTGTTAGCACTGAATGAGACAAAGATGAAAGGGAAGGGTGAGTGTGTGTTTGGAAGTGTGAGTGGGAAAAGGTCTGGTGTAGAGAGCGGGAGAGCAAGAGAAGGTGTGGCTTTGCTGGTGAGCTGTGAGGTGAGACGATGTGTGGTTGAATGGAAGGAGGTTTCACCAGGACTGATGTGAGTGAAAGTGAAATTGCTGAAGGAGTTGTGGGTGTTTGTGAGTGTATATGGTCCTGGCAGTGAGAGGAATGAAGAGGAGAGAGTGGCCTTCTGGAACGACTTGGATGAGTGCTTGCAAGGATTTGGAGCAAATGTGAATGTAGTGCTGATGGGAGATCTGAATGCTAGAGTGGGTGATGAGAAAATTGAGGGTGTTGTTAGCGGGCATGGTGTTCCTGGAAAGAATGATAATGGAGAGAGACTGATAGGAATGTGCACTGAAAGAGAGATGGTGATTGGGAATACATGGTTCAGAAAGAAAGAGATCCATAAGTATAAGTGGGTGAGGCAGAGTGGTGAAAGAGTGATTGATAAAGCACTGATGGATTATGTGGTGGTTTCAAAGGTTGCATGTAGTAAATTGCTGGATGTAAGTGTGATGAGGGGAGAGAGTGGAGGTATGTCTGATCACTATTTGGTGGAAGGAAGGTTGCGTGTGGCTATGCTATGGGTGAGATCGTGAAAGAGTGAGGAGGCAAGAGAAGTTCTGAGAGTGAGTGTTTTGAAGAACAGAGAGAAAATGTGTGAGTATCAGAAGGAATTAGGTGGCAAGTGGAATATGGTGAAGGAGAAATGGTTGTTGGAGTGGAGGAAGAATGGCAACAGTTCAAGAGTGCAGTGGTTGGATGTGCAGAGGAAGTGTGTGGTGTGAGACGTGTTGGGGGTGGTGTAAGAAAGGGAAGTGAATGGTGGTGCGAGGATGTAAGGTTGGCTGTAGCTGAGAAGAGATGTGCGTACAAAGTATGGCTGCGGAGAAAGGACAGAGAGTCATATGAGTGTTATAAGGAGAAGAAAAGGGATGCTAAGAGAGCTGTGCGTGAGGCAAGAGCGGCTGCAGATGAAAGGTGGGGCAGAAAGTTGACGATAATTTTTGAGAGAACAATTTAGGTTCTGCAGGTTCTGCTGCAGATGATCAGAGGAACCAGAGAACTTTAGGTTCCTCAGGTTCTGCTGCAGATGACCAGCTGAACCAGAGAACTTTAGG
>JAUDJI010000468.1:0-13990 GCA_037389245.1 Oryzias sinensis | reverse complement strand
TGCGGGGCGTCTGCTTTTATTTTGACATGCCTACAGCAGCCTGCACGTCACGGTTTTATTTTTCCACATCTGACACTGAACATCCACCCATCTCATCATCCTCTCCCCCCTCCACACTTATGGTGCAAAAAAAAAAAATGAAATAACTCAGAGTGAAACAACGTAAAACAGCCCCATGAAAAGGAATCAGGCAGAAGAAAAACCCGTGCTCAACCCAATTTAGACCAAAGCAGGCAGAGGGGATTATTTCCCACAATTCCACGCTCCAACACAGCAGACCTGACGTGAACGTGACCACCGCCCTCTGCTGCAAGACACTTGTGCCCCCACCTCTTTGAGGTGGTCTGTGGAACATAAAAAGTAAAAAAATTCAAGAGGGGGGGCAACTCACCAGTGGCTGGAAGAATCTCACCAACAGGTAAGTAGCCGCGTTTACAAAAGTAATCGGAATGAACGCCTGATCAGAAAGAAAATGCGTCATGTAAACACGCCGTTCAGAATACTCTGCCCCGGTCAGACTCATTCAGATCAGAATTTCTTTCCGATGGAGATAGGTGGGTTATACCGATGGTTTATCCGATCGTGGAGCATGTAAACGGTCATTCCAATCGTGTGTCACTACTGCTCTGGGTTACGTCACGCATAGACGGTGTGTGGCTCTGTAGACGCCCCGTGAAAAGCGCCGCTCCGCTCTCGCCCCGCTGGCTCTCCCCTCTCTTTCACCCCTCATGAGGGAGATGCGGGGCAGGAGCGCTTCGTTTCCCCCGACGCTCACTTGGTCCACTGGCACCCGAGTGAGCAGAGCAGCTGGATTAATAACATTGATTCTGATGGGGGGAGGATGCTTGTTACGTGTGCGTTTTGCTGTTTTGTTATGTGTGGGAGAATTCAGACTGCCAGCCGTCCCACCGCTCTGGGTTAGCGGCTGCAGGACTCAGGAGGAACCACCAATACACTACGGCTTTGGGGCGGTGTGTGTGAACTTTTCAGAGCAGAAATGTTGATCAGTCCTTAGAAACTGTTCAAACAATCACATGGATTTGTGTTTCCAGTTGTGTCCTGACAAAATAAAGGCTGATGTTATTCCCGCACATTTACGTGCAGCCAAGATGCAGATTGCAGCGTTTCTCGCACGGTCCTGGTTTTTGTGTCCATCAGGCTAATGATGTTAGCCCGTGCTAGCCTGTCCTAAGCTTTCGTCCAGCTTAATTCTTCCACAAACAAAGCACTGACCACACAGATTAAATATAACGATGAGCAAACAGGCACTTCATAACACTCATAACATTAATAAAAGCATGTTTGGAAGATCGTCTCATATATTACAGAGCTGCTGCATAAATGTCTGTGGCAGCTGTTTGTTTACAACTGGACACATTTCCTCATCCAGGTTTTTTTTAACACTACTGCGCATGTCCAGATGATTCATTCTGACTGACAGTGTGAGCCATGGGAACGTTTGTTCTACCATAATTTCCGGACCATAAGCCGCTATTTTTTTCCTGCGCTTACAGCCCTGCGGCTTATTCAGTGATGTAGCTAATTTATGGATTTATCTGGTGCCCGCTACGTACGTACTTTCGGGCTCGGTGAATGGTTTGAATTCTCCATCCAACACCAAATACAAGTCATTTGTTTTGTAACACACCTCTAAGCAGCCAAACAGCATGGACCGGACTTCAGGTCTTAGACACTTCAGTCATGGTTCAACAAAAAGAAACATGCAAGCCCGGCCGCATCCCAGAATCCTTTGGTGCCATTAGACCCAACGTGCACGTGATTGCCACTACAATATGATGAAGCTTTCAAGTTAAAAGCAATCGTTAAAAGCAGCGTGAAAAAATCCCCCATCAGTAAATGGAAATGCCGGTCAGCTGCGTGACGGAGAGAACAGCGCATGCTCAGAAGTGAATTTACCTCTGAGTCATAGTGACTCGGCTGGCTGCACGTAAATATGTGGGAATAACATCAGCCTTTATTTTGTCGGGACACGACTGGAAACACAAATCCATGTGGTCGTTTTTACGTTTCTAAGGACTGAGCGGAATTTTGCATTAAAAAGCTCACAGCCGCCGTGTGAGCTTTTCGGATAGGAAGGGGAGACAAGGAGCCCGCTTGGCGAGCGCGGAGCGCAGAGGCGTCCGCGGAGCAACAGTGTTTGTTGTGAAAGGAAACTTCTGATGAACGCGTCGCACTGAGGCGCGCGCTTTTCAGTCGCCGCTGCTTTATTTTACTGGTGTTTTTTTAACCAGCCCCGTTAGTACCATAATGCTGCCGCGACACAAGCGGAAGGAGAGCTGTTCCCGTTCACCCTCCATCCACTGCTGCTACTTGCTCATTCTTTAAACACTGACAACGGTGTGGCGAGCCGGGGGTTAGACCCGCTTTTAGCCCCTAAGACTCATGGGAAATGGGGGATCGCGGATGTAAATTTCCTCATCATAACTGAGGGATGTAATGTTGATTATATGGTTACTGTTTGTAATTGTATGTATGATACCTAGATTGTCAATAAGTAAAAAAAATAAATAAAAAAAATAAAATAAAAAAACCCATAACTGAGGAACTTGTGAACAGAATAGAGGTCCATGCTGTTTCAGATGTGGGTGTACTTGGATACATGAGCTTGAGTCAAGATAGTACCCGTCCACGATGCGGTAATGAGCCATGCTCACTTTGGGAGTCAGCATGTGCTTTGTTGAGACAGCAGCTTGTATTCTGATGCAGCTTGCATATGTACAAAAATAGTTTAGCACGTTAAAACAGGTGGCTGCGGCCGGGTGCGCTTTATAACCCGGAATTTACGGTAATCTGAAAAAGGTTTTCTGATCCCATGTGCACGGGTGAATTTTAACCCGACCATTGATCCCATCAGGATATTCTGCCCATGTAACCACGGCTACTGTGAGTCTTTATGTCTAACAATCATCTGAAGGCCGCAGCTGCCCCCCCCCCCATCACAGAGACGGAGTCTGTCAGAAGAAAGGGGGGGGGGCACATATGGCAGGCCATTTTAACATTAAAAAGCTAAGTTTGACTATCCAGAATGAACATTGTAGATATCGCCAACGTATTTCTGACTAGTCTTAATTCCATTGTGGATAGTTGGAATTGTAATTCTGGATATCTGTGACGTCATTGTGACGAGTGGAAACGACCCATAGAGATATCTATAATGCAGTTTTGACGAGGCCAAAGTGAATGACAGTTACAGATATCTCAAACGTCATCACTAGCTCCTCCTGTCCTCTCCACGGCCTGCAGCATTAAAAAGACGATTAAAAATCGCTTCACCCGCTGGCTGCTCTACGACGGAGATTAAGGGCCACCAAAAAAGTAAAATTACAAGATTTTAAATCGTAAATTTATGAGGAAAAACTGGTAAATTTACGAGATTAAGTGGAAGTGAGCATGATGAGCAGCAGGTGAACGCCACACAGCAGCAGCAGACCGACTAAACTTTGTTGAAGAGGTGAGCTGAATGTTTATTGATAACGTTCTAAATGTTTGGAAATTCGTTAGTTTGATTTATGATTTATTCATGTTTTATTCATCGATGGGTGGTTTGCAGGATCTCTGCAGACCGATGAAGCCGTCAGTGTCCCTGCAGATCTCCACCTGAATCCTTTCTTTCTCCATTAAAGACCAGATCTCCACGTTTCTGTGACGCTTCCGTCTGTGGAGGAGCACTTTTTGGCATTTTCAACGTTGTAATGCTAATATAACAGACTATTTTCATTCCTCTTTATTGTTTTATGTTGGATCGGGACGTTTCATCTGGAGGAGAGGTGTATGTAACACTGTTTACTTCTGCATTGGTGTTGGGATGACAGGTTCATGACATAAGGTGACAGGTGAACTCTTATCCAGATGAACTTATCTCCTAAATTTACGAGATAAAAGTTGTAATTAAAGAAAACAAAACATTTTTTTGTAAACTGCTCCTAAAACCCCGTCGTACTGCTGCAACATGGTGCTAATCAGTGCTAATTACAAGTTAGCAGGTGCGATTTGAATGATTACAACAACACGCTCTGCTCCTCCCCTAAAGTGCGATGCAGACCTAATTTGCATACAGATATCTGTAACATCATTTTGCATAGTCAAAACTCTAATTCAAGATATCTGTAATTACATTTTGACTATCCTGAATGAACATTACAGATATCTAAAGTTTCAGATATATCTATTCAAATTTCATTTCAAGATATCTGTAACTTGATTATAGATATCTACAATTAAATTATGACTATTCCTAACTCCAGTTTGAGATATCTACGTCATTTTGACTAGTCATAATTCCAGTTACAGATATCTACAACGTCATGGGAATAATATGTTTGAGGATATCTGAAATTACAATTACGGATAGGAAGAATGTAGTTGCAGATATCTGAAATGTTCTTTTTGACCAGGCAAAACTCAAACAAAGATATCTGCAACACACATCCAGTCTAGCTTGTTAATGTTAAAACGGCCTGCCATAGGCACAGACAGAGGAGCTCAGCCTCCATTACGCAACACCTGGATATCACTGCTGTTGGATCACTCAGCAGCTCATGTCAATGATGTCATTATTTACTAACCATTGTTGATATTTTTATTACGTGTCTTTTCTGTGGTTTAGTTGGTGTCAGTGTTTGATATAAAGACAGCAGGAAAACAGCTGCACTTTATGACATCATAAATAAACCATAAATCATTTTTTATGAATGTATTGAGGTTTTTTTGGAGGATTTCTACTGTTGGTGTTGCACAAAGTTAGGAAAATGCCAAATATTTTTGGAGTAATCCCACTGATGAGTGCTATGATTTAGTTTATAATGTTTGATAAAACCTAAAAATAATATTCACAATAAGTTTTGTTTAGATCCAATCCCTCTGATATGTTTCACAAAGACTCACACAGGACGTCCCACACCAAGAAACTATTGCTGAAATGATGCAGGAGTCCAGCTCTAAAAAATGATAAAAGAGCAAAGAAAACAGAATTATTTGATTTGTTATTTTTTATTATGAATATTTCCAGGTTTGTTTGTTTTGTTCTGCAGGATCTTCATATTTGTATAATTTTGACAGAATCTATTTTTATGGAGAGCAAAATATGACACGTTTAGGTTTAACTTGAGTTACTCTGGATTAATGTTCCTGTTTAGTTTTATTCATATTTATGTTCAGAAAAAGATAAAAGATAAGGAACACAAAAGGATGTTGTCAAATTTTGTATATTTTTGGGGGAAGGAGGGGTGGGGGTGCTGGTGGAGTTACTCGCCCAGGGCACAAGTTAGTGTAAAACCGCCACTGTAGACATGTATATATAGAATCCATTAACTGCATAATGAAAAGATCATAGAAAATATAAAAGAACCCCTGTTCACCTCCATAACACCCCTGTCTGGATCTCCTAAGACAGACATGTCAAACTCAGGCCCGCGGGCTAATTTTGGCTACTACAATTATATTTGAGATGATTTCAAATATGTATTACATCTGGCCCTCCGGCCCGTTATACAGCGCACGTACCGCTAATACTACAATTCCCACAATTCTGTCCTGGCGCGCCAGACTGCGGAGCGCGAAAACACCCCCACTTCTTGTGTTGACGCTCATTAGCAAACCTGCAACGAGGCACAGGCTCAAATCCAGATCTTGGTGGTAGTAGCAAATATTCAAAGGAGAACTTTGAAGGCCGAAGTGGAGAAGGGTTCCATGTGAACAGCAGTTGAACATGGGTCAGTGGGTCCTAAGGGCTGATGGCCAAACGAAAAATAGAAAACAGAAGCTTTCAAGACAGATGGGAGACCGACTACATGTTCATCGTGGTAAAGGACAAACCTGTCTGTCTTGTATGTGGCGCCAACATGTCTGTATCAAAAGAATATAACATACGACGACACTATGAAACCAGACCCCATGACAAGTATGAGGATCTGAATGCAAATGAGAGACTAAAGAAGAGATGAAAAAAGGTCTGATGTCACGGCAAACTCTGTTCACCAAAGCTAAATCCCAAAGTCAGGCTGCAGTAAAGGCTGGTTTTATTGTGGTGCAGGAGATCACCCAATCAGCCCGGCCCTTTAATGAGGGAGAGTTTGTAAAAATGTGCATGGTTAGAATTTGGGAGGTCGTTTGCCTGGAAAAAAAACAGGCATTTATAAATGTAAGCCTGAGCAGAAATACTGTAGCCGAGCGTGCATGTGAACAACGACAGGAAAAGACATCTTTGAGGAGGTCGATGGAATGAAGCTGCCTTGGGATAAGCTTGTGGGACTGACCACTGATGGAGCAGCCGGGATGTGTGGTCAAAAGAGGGGATTGGTCGGCAGGATGTGAGAGAAGATGCTGGAAAAGCAGGCAGGCGAGCTTACAGTTTACCACTGCATCATACACCAAGAGGCCTTGTGTGGCAAAGCCTTGAAAATGGATCACATTATGAGCCCTGAATCACCGTCAGTTCAAGTCTTTCCTAGAGGAGTTGGGTGCAGACCATAGTGACATGCCCTATCACTCAGAGGTGAGGTGAGCCGAGGAAAAGTTGTGAAGAGATGCTTTGAGCTGCGGGAGGAAATTTGTCTGTTCATGGAAAGCAAAGGGAAAGACACAACAGAGCTCAGGGATGAAAAGTTTCAATGTGAGCTTGCATTTCTATGTGACATCATGAATCATCTGGACGCACTCAATCTGCAGCTTCAGGGGCGCGCACGTCATCACAGACGTGTACAACGCCGTGAGGGCTTTTAGAACCAAGTTGCACTTGTGGGAGAGTCAGATGCAGCAGGGAAACCTGGATCATTATGTGCTGCCAAGTCATGAAAGAGCAGACCGCTACCGCCGTGACGCCTTTTGCACAGTTTGCTGAAAAACTCATTCTACTTGGCGCTGAGTTTACCCGATGATTGGACCCATGTGCATCATCAGAGTAAAGGGACAGTGAAAAAAACTGAACTGGATAAATATTATTTTATTTACTGCAGGCATGCTCTGTTCAAAGTTGAGAGATATTTGTTGTAGGTGTTGGCCTTGATGGCCTGTGACGAAAAGATTTAGGTTACAATTAAAGTGAATAAAGTTAAAGATATAGAGGTCCTGCTGGACCCGTGTCAAAGGTCACTGTGGTTCAGCTGCTCCAAGGAAACCAGGTGTCACCTTTGCCTTGGACCCTCACTTCATGCGACGTTCTCTCCACAACATGGAAGGGTTTGTCCAACGTGCTCCTGACCATCTCCATTTGATGACCTTTATCAGCACCCAGTCAGGACCTGCATCAGTCTCAATGGGGACTCCTTCTGGACTCTTCAACGCCTGTTTGGAGAAAACTGATACAAAACTATGGAGAGCATTTCAATAATCAGGGGGAGACATTGTTTATTTCAGGTTCCTGAGCATGGAAACCGTGACTGTGGCCCTGTAAGAAGTTCTGTCTGCTACTCATGTGGGTCAAACTCACTCTCTGAATTACTGATGATTGACATCAGAGCAAATGGTAGAGAGTCAACCCCATTTACTTTGGTCTGTGCACAGATTTACCCCAATTCAGTTTTGACTGTGACCTGACTTTGATGGGAGAACCATGATGTGGGATGTACTGATTAACCAGACATTTATCACTGATTTGATGTCCTCCCTCTTGGTAGACCACGCCTCTGGTCACCCAGTAAATGCATCCATGCACACCAACACATACCTGTAACCTCTGATAGAGGTCACCACGTCAATTCTGATCTCTCGCCCTGTCGCTGGTTCCACTAGAAACCACTCTGGTTTTTCTGGTGACCCCCCCCCCCCTTTAGTAATCTTACCCCCTCATTGAAGCATGGCTCTGGCCCCCCCTCTGTTTCTGAACAGCTCTGCTCCTTCTGCTTCAGCTAATCCTGCTCTACATCTTCTGCTCTGTGAGCTGATTGGGGATCTGTTAGTCTTTCTGCCTTTCTGACCACATGCTGACCATTCTGATCTTCCACTACTGCATATGCTGATCTCAATGCATCCTTGTCATGCCTGAAACAACAACCATCTGTAGAACTCTGTGCTCCCTGTGGACTGCACATCTGACCTGATCTTCTCCTGTTTCTCCACCTGTTCAGCACACATGTGGTGTTCCTGTGGTCATGTGGTCTGTGATGTTGATCCCTTTGTGTGAATGTGAGCCACTCCTCCATGTGTGGTCAGTATTTGTAATGGGTGTTCCATGACTGTGTGCTAGAGTGGTTTGGTTCCTCCAACTGTATCTTTGGTGCATTTGTGATGTCTCTAGTCCATGTTGTCTAACGTAACGCTTAGGTACATAAGTATTACTCTTCCTCCCCCTTTTCTCTGGAACAGAACACCGTTTGCCAGATCTTCTGTTCCAGAAACACCAAGAAAGAACGGCTACTACATATAATCTGGTGTTGTCAGCTCAGAGGCTGCAGCCAGGGTCTATTTTAATTCAATGACAGTAGTTTCAGCCTCTGCAGTCCAGTGCAGGTCTGCTTTAAGGTTCCTCCTATTCTGCTGTCTGACCATGTGGTGGAGTGGTTGGGTCAATCCTGTGTAGTTGGTGACGTAATGTCTGCTGCAGTCAGTCAGACCTAAAATGACAAGATGTATTTGACCTTCATGGACTCAGGATGAGACAACACAGCTGATCTGTGGGCCGGGGACATGTCAGTCACTGACTGGGACATAATGTCCTAAGAAATCTACTTGTCTGTGACACACCTGCAGTTTTTGCAAACTTAACACCCTGTAGCTGCTAAATGGCTAAGAATTACACCTGTGGCGTCTAAACATGCATCAACTGTTTCAGCTGTTATCAGAATTTCATCCACTGGATGAGAGTGACGTTGGCTTCCAGGGGACAGTCAGAAAACCCCTCCTTTAATACCTGATGGAAAATTCCTGGACAGAGTGAGAACCCCTGTTGAAAACGTGTAACACATCTGCTGGATCTCACACGTAAATGAGAAGATGTCTACACTCAGGATGTAGAAGCAGACAGAAAAAAGAAAACACATCAGTGAGGTCAATGCGTGTAAAGCAGGAGTGGGAGTGGTCCAGTTCAGCCAGGGCTACGTATGGATTAGGATCAGAAACGGCTGAACAGCTCCAAATGTTATTTACAGCGGGTAAATTGGTGGGTAATGTACCGACCCATCATCTGTGGCGCTCTGAGCCCACAGATGAGGAGGCTGTCAGTCAATTAAGGCCTTCATCAGGGGAGGGTCAGTCTGTACACGACCATGATGACGAGTTGCCTGAACGTGTTCTAGGGGGGCTGTGTCCTCCCCCAACCATGATGTGATAAGTCTCTGCTATGGGAGAAAACCAGACTTGGGACATCTGGGGCGTTTTAACACTCCACCAAATTCTTTAGAGTAATGTTTGGGACGCACTGTGAGGGAGGGGGGTACTCTATCAGCTGACATCAGAAACCACGCCCTGTGAGAGGGTGTGAGCTGAGCTTCTCCTGTTACTGTCCTTCTGTTAGGTGTAAATGACCTCTAGATTCAGCCAATTACAGTTTTATTTTTGTAATTCTCTCTTTTTGTATAACGTGGTTTTGGCTTTTATTTTGAAGGACTTGCTAAACCGGAAGTCGTCAGGCAAGTGAACGTGAAGGCTGCACGTGCTTCATGTCAGCCAAAACGGTTAAAAAAGTGTTAAAAGTTTAAAAGAAACGAAGGTTTACAGCATCCCATAGCACCTGGTTGATGAGGGTTGTAATATTTTATGTTTTGGTGATTTAGTTCTGTGTTTTCACATCATTTTACATTGTCAGCACATTTTATTTGCCCACTAGGTGGCGCTGTAATGTCAAGCTAATGCTGAGTCAGTTTGAAATGAATGCTAATGTTAGGATTTATTATATGTTTATACAGAAGGGAACATCATTTTATTGTTAATTCTGTTAAAAATACAGTTACATTAGTTGATTTGCATCAAAGGTTAAAAATCTAATAAATTAATGGTTTAAAGTAATGAATAAAACTAAAGGGTTGAAATGGTGAATAAACGGTAAGAGATGTAAAATACATTTGTATTTTTTGTAGCTTTACGGTGTGTTCACACACACACGGTGAAATAAAGGCTTGTGAACCATCAGTCTGAGAAACCATCTTTTCAACCAGGGGGGCTACATTAGGGCCTTCTTACCAGGTTTACTCATTTCTATCTGTAAAGAAAAATCACGTTAGGGGGTCAGACGGGGAGACGTAGGGCTCAAGGCTGGAGATCCAAGGTTTCACTGCAGAAAAGCTGACAGAATACCTTCATGTGGTTTCTGGATCTAAATCCCCAGTACCAGTCTGCCAGTGGCTCCCCTGTTGGACCAATCAGGAACTGCGTCTCATGAGTGAGTTCATCCACTCAGCAGTGGAGTTCCATCTGGTAGAGTGACTGTAACCCAGAATGGTGGAAATGTACCAGTGCTGGTGGTTTATGAGGGCGTGTAGATGTGCAGTGAAGGGCAGGATTTGGACAAATTCAACCACTAAGCTTTACTTGGTAGAAATAGTATTTATATATTTATTCATTCATTCATCTTCTAATCCCTTTGTCCCTTTTGGGGCCATGAGAAACTCAAGGCTGCAGACCTGCAGCTGAGGAGAGGCTGAACTCTAGGATGTGTGTCCAACAATATGATTGATTATAGTTTCTGAATGCATCGTCAGTGGAAAGAATGAATGGAAACATCGTCTGTCCAATCCTCTAAATCTATTTTATATTCGTATGTCTGGAAAAGCTGGGTATGAACTAACAGCATTTCTCTGCAGTGATTCCAGAAAAAGTTTCCTAACAAATATCAAATTTCTCTGCAGAAATGACATCATCCGTTGTAGAATCAGAGATTCAGGAGCCTCTAAAACTGCAGCTTTCTGTTGATCCAAAATAGTTGTGTTGTTGTGCTTAATATTTATTTATTTAGTATGTATGTGTGTGTGTCCATCATCCTGTTCTATCAGCAGTTCCCAGACAAACCTGCTTTTTCACACCTCCCTGTCCTCAGTCCATCTCATTGTCCTGTTTGTTCTGACCCCCCCCCCCCCCCCCAGAGGGAAGACGTCCTTCTTCACTGCTCTGTCCTGTCAGACGTCATCAGATCCTCCTTGCTGCGTTTCACTTGCTTTTCCATACACTGGTTCCCCAATCACCTGGACCTCCAGCTGTCCCCAGAGACCCCGCTTCTCTTTATCTACCTTTAGCCATGTCACCAACACAACTCCAACTAAACAAACACCCTTCACACACACAACCACAAATGGTTTGTTAAAACGCAGACAAAGCAAAGGACAACAGTCCATCACCTTTAACACAAAAAAAACCTTCTACACAAAATACACAACACAAAGTATAAGCATGTTAATAAAATAAAGCATTTCACTGAAATGAATCCATCAGTATGTTCACCTCCATATCTGCACGGCTGAAAAGCGTCTGATGAAGTGTCTGATTCTTCATCTCTTCTGCTTTCTGGATCTTCTACTCTGACAGAAGAGGGATTGACAGAAAATGCTCTTTGTTCCTAATTCTGCCTCCAAGTGATTCTTTGTTGTGTTGTATGGTGTGCGCTTGTGTAGCTTGCTAGCTGCTATTTTCATCTCTGTTGTTGTGAGAAGTGGGCAGTGTGTCATCAGGGCGGGTCCCACCTGACTGAATGGACCAAGTTCCTGGACCTCCAGCTGCATCACTGCTCCTGAACACACTTTTCTGTCTCATTGCAGGTTGAAGGAATGCAGTTTGTCAGAGATCAGCTGTAAAGTTCTGGTCTCAGCTCTGAAGAAAAACCCGTCCAATCTGACAGAACTGGACCTGAGCTTGAACCAGAACCTGCAGGATCCAGGAGTTCTTCATCTGTGTGGTTTTCTGGAGAGTCCAGACTGCAGACTGCAGACTCTGAGGTCAGACTCCATGTTTCAGTTGTGTTCACATCAATATGATGAGTACAGATGACTGACTGATGACATGAGGCTCATCAGCTCTGCTCTGTGTCTTTGGTCCAAGAGACTCCTTTAAAGCAGTGCCGAAACAGCAGCCTCACGTGCACGCTCACATGCACTCTGAGTCCTGCTGTGTTTCAGCAGATGCAGCTGAGAGTCCAAAGGGTTAGGGTGACAGAGTCCTGCTGCAGCTGGATGCTGCTCTGACAGACACATCCTCCACAAACATCCTCACCTTTTCATCCACAAACATCATCACATCATCCATCAAAGCTCCCAGCAGCTTCTGACTCTTCATTCAGAGCTGAAGTCATGCTTGATCAGGGATCAATGTCCAACATTTGCTGCTGACTCTTCCTCATCACTTCCTTCTTCTCTCTGCTTTGATCTGTTGGAGCTGAAAGTCTCTGCTTGAAGGGCTGCAGCAGAGAAGGACTGGAAGATCATCTCCTGAAAACTGGGAGGAAGACTTTCCAGCATCCTGCTGCTGAAATTCTCCCATGATTCAGTGCTGTTTGGAGAAGAGCTGAGCAGAAAGAGGAAGTGGACTTTTTCTGCTGTTGCTGCAGAAACATCAGTTGGTTTGGATGCAGCCACAGGCTGATGTTTGACTTTCACACATCTGGACTTCTTTCCTGAAGCAGCTGCATGTTGTCCTGAATGTTCCTGAATGTTCTTCTTCTCTGCTTCTGCTGGACTCTTCTGATCTGCTGCTGTTGCTTCACATCTTTGGACTTTTTCTAAACTTTCTGATCTTCTTCAGCTCTGAACTCTTTAGAAGAAGTGAAGGATGAAAAACAGGAACTTTGTCTTTAAACTCAACTCTTTCTTCTGGATTCAGGTTGAGGAACTGCAGTTTGTCAAAGACCAGCTGTGATGCTCTGGTCTCAGCTCTGAAGTCCAACCCGTCCCACCTGAGAGTACTGGATCTGAGCAACAACAACCTTCAGTCTTCAGATGTTCAGCAGCTCCAGGATCTGGTGGAGAGTCCAAACTCCAAACTGCGGTATCTGTGGTCAGTAGAGGGTTGGAGTCAGTCCAGCTGCTTCCAGATGTTTGGTCCTAAAGTTAGTGTGAGAGCAAAGATGCAGAGTTTCCTGTGAAGCTGCAGCTTCTCAGTGAAGCTCTGAGGAGAATGATGACAGGCTTCAGGACAACAGTCAGCCAATCAGAGCAGCAGAAGCTCCAACAGGTGAAGATGACAGGAAGCTGCTGCTCTGAACAGGACTGAAGCTCCTGCTGCTCTTTCTGCTGCTGTGCTGCATCACTGACTGACAGACCAGGATCAGGAGACACTCCTTCATCTCTGTCTCTCTACTTTCTCTCTGCAGGTGGAAGAAGTCTGACTGATGTTCCTCCTGGAGGAGCAGAGAGGAGCAGCAGCAGCAGGGGGGGTTACCAGCAAACAGCACCTTTAGCCAAAATAGATCCAGATGTGAGAATCAAACACTCCTTTACACACTGAAGCAAGCAGCTCTACAAAAGGTTCTGGTTCTGTTTGGAAGAGGAAAAATCCCAGCAGAACTTTAGTCATCAACAAGTTTAGGAAAACGTCTCTGCTGCAGAACACAGGAGAACCAAACCAACTCATGTGTCTGTGTGGGACTGGAAGTTCAGAAAAGTCCTCATGGCTTTGAGATGCTTTTTGGGAACAAACAGATCCCAGAGTGGAAAGCCCACACCATGACAGCGCCGCCTCCTTTAAGGCTGGAAGCTACATCTCCAAAATACACTTTGGTGGCTGTTTTGGAGCAGATGAGAACTTTTTCAAACGCTAAAAACATCTGCAGCTAGAAAAGTACAACTCTGTTGGACAACGTGCTTTTATTTTGAAAATTACAATGACTTGGTTTCCTTTAAAGTAGATTTATACATGTGTGTATTTGTTATTTACAATGATGTTCTTATTGTAAACCTGAAAGGGAATCCTTGGAAAATGACATCATGTGCAATAAAGTTTGAATAAATAAATAAAGAATCTACACAGAGCTCTGTCTGCAGGATGTTTGTGTGCATTTATACATGCCAACATATCCCAGAATTCCCTGGTTTCAGCGCCATCATGTTTTAAA